>CM065131.1:23987500-24152500 GCA_033026305.1 Cirrhinus molitorella
TATGCATTGCACATAGCAGCTAATATCTGTTATTACACTACATCTTATTGCAGATATAAGGCTGAAAGGAGAAAATACTAAAGCAAATCATAAGGAAGGATTCATGTGTCACGGCAAACGCCCACAGCATCCAGCATGCGATCAAACACAAACACACTGAAGCTCTATTCCCCGTAAACTAACCATCAAAACAAGAGTGATATTGAATGGATTAACCATCTCTTTTTTCCAATCCACATTTTCCCCTGCAACCCACCACTCTAAATGCTGTCTGGAAAGATCTGGTTGATTTGAAGTGCCTTTTATACCAGTCATAAACTGTCACTGCATCTTAACAAGATGTAAAGTTTCCATGCACTCATTTCCTCTTGATTAAATTTCAAGATGAAAGAAGAGCGAGATTAGAAAGTGAGATTAAATTAGATGGATGTAATTTTCGTACAAAATGCATTTCTTTGTATGAAAACCTAAATATGTAAAGTCCAGACCTTGTGTATTGTGTACCAACCTTAAAGATGCCAACCCAGTCTTTGGGATGTGGGGTGATGAAGGGGGTGAGTGTGTAATGACATTCAAGCGCTGCCTGCGGGAGGAAACTTTTCCCAACATTCTGGAAGATGACATGGGCGAAGTTGGACGTCTCCATGACTACACTTCCTCCTCCGCCAGCAGATGTTGCCGTATTACAGGCTGACGACATCATAAGTGCTCAAGGAAAGCCTGTGATTGGTCTACCTGAAACAAGAAAGAATGAAAGTTACAAAGAAATAATGAGATTTAACTGACACATTTTGTCTTACATAACTAATGGTTAATGCTCAGTCAAATGGTCATTATTGCAAAATAAACCCAAATAGGGACATATATAACCCTGAATGATTTTTTTTATTATTCTGTGTTATTACTCAGCTAATTACTAAATAAAGTACTTAAATAGCGATTTTAAATGTTTTTATCTTACTTTTAAATCCCTTGAAGACCCATAAAACCTACATACACTATCAGTCAAAAGTTTTTAGACAATAAGACTTATAATGTTCTTAAAAAAAGTCTCTTCTGCTCACCAAGCCTGCATTTATCCAAAGTACAGCAAAAATAGGAAAAATGTGAAATATTTTTGCTATTAAAAATAACTTTTTATATAATTTATTGCTATGATTTCAAAGGAGAAATCATTCTAATATTCTGATTTGCTGCTCAAAAAACATTTATTATTATTATGTTGAAAAATTTTCAGGTTTCTTTAATGAATAGAAAGTTCAGAAGAACAGCGTTTATCTGAAATAAAAACAATTTGTAACATTATAAATGTATTTACCATCACTTTTGATTAATTTAAAGCATCCTTGCTAAATAAATCCATTAATATCTATAATTGCTTTCCCAAAAAGCTTTTGAATGGTATAATGTTACAAAAGCTTTTTTATTTCAGATAAATGCTGATCTTGAAAAATGTACTTAACTGTTTTAAATATTGATAATACTAGTAATAATAATAATGTTCCTTGAACACCAAATCAGCATATTAGAATGATTTCTGAAGGATCATGTGACACTAAAGACTGGAGTATTGATGCTGAAAATTTATTTCACAATATTACTGCTTTTGCTTTTTTGGATCAGAATTCTTCAAAATACATGAAAATCATGTTCAAAAATGTTGACTACTAGTCAATTATAATTATACTATTATATGGCTCCGGAAATATTTAGAAATTAACCAATCAGAATCAAGTATTCCAAATGCTTACATTTCACCTTGCATTGTACGTCTCTCCTGATTTATTTTAATTCCTACAATGTTCACTAAAGTCTAGATTTTTTATATTTAGTAAGCTAAATTTTGTTACTTTGAAGTTCCAGCCAAAAAACAAAAGAGTTTACATTGAAGACTGCATAATTGTGTTTAAAGCAATATATAATTCGCATTAAAATGTAGGTGCTTAAATATTTCTGAGCTGACATACATTGGTTTAAGCCCATGTGCAGCTGCATGAAGAAGACCTGCCCTATTTCAGGCCGGATGGGGCGATGCCGAGTAGGCCTGTATGCATGGCACTGCTGATGGTGCTGTCATCCCTGTTCAGGCCTTTAACGTCAATGACAGCTCGATTCAGTACAGCAAATTACATATTTTCGCCCTGAACTTACTACATGATGGTTTGAAACAAAACATTCCTTCTTAATCATACTAAAACATGTTTGCTTAAACCGAAAGCTACTTTCTAAATATATTTCACTTGCACCACGTCGCAAACTAACAAGTCACTGCGGATTTTAATGGCTGTTATAAGTATACTGGATCATGTAGCTACCATTTTATATATATATATGTTATACTACGTAAATTACTGGCGGTGGCCTTAGAGGATGAGCTGATGAGTTTTATTAATTCCACTGCAATCCCACCCCCTAAATACATTGAGATAGACCGCATGCAATTCCAACATATATTTCCAAGATTATAACTATATATGTTATAGTCGTCTCTTAATAAGTGCGTTATACCTGTAATCCATGTTTACTTGAAGGTCTGTAACTCTTGCTGTTTAGATTGCTAGATAGCGCAGATAGAGAGCGTCTCTGTCATGTAGCTGAACCGGGTGTCAACATGTTTTGAGAATCTAGAAACGTCATCCCACTTCCGGTTGGTTGCGCCTTGTGATTGGTTTATTTACTCTTGTCACCGAGATTCGTGGTTCACCATTGGTTAGTGAATTACCCCAACAAAACAGAGATGGGAGGTCTGATTCTTTATAGAGAATCGGTTCTTTCGAAAAGGAACCGGTTGAACAAACTCAACTGTTTTGACTATCAGCTTACTGATTTAGTTCAATTCAGAATGAATCATTTTAGTCCGACTCAGTCCGTTTCAACAAAACATACGTGGAAATTACGGAAAAATGTCAAGCGTTATCTATAATAGGCTATGGTTGTTTTATGCAGATCTTATTGTTTTAGAAAACGTTTGATTAGTTAATATGTTTAGAGTGAAAGTAGAGATTTAAAACCTTCTAGACATGATATTGTATATCAAAAGTATCATACATCCAGTTATGTGGTAAACTATATCTATACTACAGTAAGATTTTTAATGTTTTTAAAGAAGTCTCTTCCGCTTACCAAGAAATTTAGCAAGGATGCTTTTAATTGAGCAAAAGTGATGATAAAGACATTTATAATGTTACAAAAGATTTCTATTTCAGATAAATGCTCTTCTGCTGAAATTTCTATTCATCAAAGAAACCTGAAAAAAATACTACTCATCTGTTTTCAACAAAATAATATTAATAAATGTTTTGAGCGGAAAATCTGAATATTAGAATGATTTCTGAAGGAACTTGACTGGAATAATGATGTTAAAATGTAAGCTTTGAAATCACAGGAATAATTACATTTCAAAATATATTCAAATAGAAAACTGTTATTTTAAATAGTAAAAATGTATATAAAAAAGTACTGTTTTGCTGTACTTTGGATCAAATAAATGCAGGCTTGGTTCTTTAAAAACACTTAAAACATTTTACTGTTCAAAAACTTTTGACTGGTATAGCCTGTATCATGATGGCTTTTAAAGGAAATGCTGAATAAGTCCTATTTGTGCAATCTGTATACTAGAAAAGGAATATTTATTTATTTTATTAATTTATTTATTTTCACCGTTTGTTATTGAAAATATTTGTGTTTGTGCAGTCTAGAACACCAAAAACATTTTAGCACAAACTGTCACTCTTGGATTTGAACAACGCGGTCAGAAGTTCACTTAGAAGACTAAAGCGTCTAGCTATTCTAATCTTTTAAGGAGTATTAACGTTACCTTAAATCTATTCAAAGAAATCACAGCAGCAACGCGGGGAGCAACTGCATTATTATCTCACTGACCATCTCGATCTAATTGGTTGGTACACAAATCCATGTCAGTGATTGGAGGAATGTTGCTGTCAATCATAGGACCCGCCCCCTGAGTTCCTGACTCGTACTGTCAATGAGGCGCTGAGGTCAAGAGAAATAAGCATGGCCGCTTTGTTTAGAGGATATCGGAATTTTTATAAAAGAAGCAGTAAACATGTGGAGCTCACTTTGGGTATGTTGTTTCCTCATTAATTATCCAGTGACAGACCGAGGTGGTTAATGCGCCGCTAATGTTATTGCAAACAGCAGCTTCGAAGTGTTTTTTTTTTTTAATATGTTTTGTTCGTCAGTCTGAAAAAATATGTGCACCTGCAAAATATGTTCACATACTGTATATGAAATATGCTTGGACATGTATGTCAAAGCATATGAGCAGACAGTGTGCAAAATAAGCAAGTCACTGTTTACTTTTTGAGGATCAGAATGCAAGTTGTGCAATGCATTTGGGGTTTGGGAGTTCATAGGTTACGTTACATAGGTTTTCTGCAAACTATAAGCTAAATAATAAAATAAATGTTTTCAAAGTAAAATAATGGACCTAAGCTTTTGTCACCTCATTGAGTCATTTTATACAAAATAAAACTTAATTTTGTCTACATCAAGAGATTTTCTCTAAACATCTGGATCTGTAAGGATATGAAGGTTTTTATAAACAATTAATATTACAAGTTAAATATTAAAATATCTAGCAATAGTCTCAATGTGTTATATAATTTGAAGTTATAACTGCATTGAGTTTTACACACACATGTGACCCTGAACCACAAAAAATAGTCATCAGGGTCGATTTTTTTTTTTTTTTTTTTTTTTTTTAATTGAGAATTCTACATCATCTGAAAACTGAATAGATAAGCTTTCTATTGATGTACGGTTTGTTAGGATGTGACGAGATATAACTATTTGAAAATCAGGAACCTGAGGGTGCAAAACAATCAAAATATTCAGAAAATTGCCTTTAAAGTTGTTCAAATGAAGTTAATAGCAATGCATATTACTTATCAAAAAATAAGTTTTGATATATTTCATATCAATACATACAATGTATTTTTGTCTATCGCTACAAATATTGCTATTGAAGTGCAATTTAAGACTTGTTTTGTGGTCCAGGGTCACATATTTCACATGTCTCTGATTTATAAACATTAAAGGCTAGAAAGAACATCATCTGTTGTCAGTTTCAGTGCACTCTTTGACTACAACAGCTTTCCGTTTCTATAGGGAGGATTTTATTTACTGTAATTTATGATTTCTGTCTGTGTGTGGTTTTTCAGTATCTTGTAGATCAATGGCTTCCAAGACCCCAGTGGGTTTTATTGGACTGGGTAACATGGGAACACCTATGGCTAGAAACTTACTGAAGCATGGATATCCTGTCATTGCTACTGATGTCTTTCCAGAGTCTTGCAAGGAGTTTCAGGACTCAGGAGCACAGGTATAAGTATTTGTTTCTCGAACAATGTGTTAAAACAAAACCAATCACCATCTTTCCAATGTCTGGAAGACTGTAGAGTTCTGTGAATAATCCTTTGGAAATCATTGCCATTGCTTGCCCTCCCAGATCCTGGATTGCCCTGCTGAAGTGGCTGATAAAGCTGACCGCATCATCACCATGCTACCGTCTAGCCCCAACGTCATTGAGGTTTACACAGGACCCAATGGCATACTTAAGTAAGTCCTTTGACATTAAGCTCTCAACAGTGTTTCATTTGATACTGACTGAATTTTAACATATTGGAGAACAATACACACATTTATAATGATTAAGAATAGTCCAAGATTAAGGAGTTTCCACTGACTGTATGATTAGTACAAGTCTAGGCTTTTAGTAACTCTTTTAAATCTACCTTAATTTGGGGGAAAATCTGGTCTAAAGTAACATCATAAGAGTTTACAGCAGTTTAGGCTAGTAGTTGACCAATATTGCCTTTTTTAAATGATTGATGCTGATATATCTACAGCTGCCATATATGCAACAGTTAAAATAATTTTGGGTCAGGATTTTTTATCTTTTGAATAATTGTATACTTTTATTCAGCAATGACACATTAAATTGATCAAAAAGTGAGATTATTTGTCAAAGACTTAATGTATGACATGTATCATTCTATAAAAAAGTTAAGCAGCACAACTGTTTTCAGTGATAATCAGAAGAAATGTGTATTCAGAACAAAATCTGCATATTAGAATGATTTCTGAAAGATCATTTGACAGAATACTGGAGTAATGATGTTGAAAATTCAGTTTTGCCAATAATAATATTTCACAATATTACTGTTTTTACAGTATTTTAGGTGGTTTAAGTGATATTTTTACAGTTGTTTGGCTAAAAAACTTAAATTGTTAATTTAATAGATTTGTATCTGATTACTGTTCTTTTAAATTATATATATTTTTTTTAGTTATTTAGTAGTTATTTACACTACAGTCAAACTTTTTTGAACAGTAAAATTTTTAATGCTTTTAAAGAAGTCTCTTCTACTCACCAGTTCTGCGTTTATTTGATCCAAAATATAACAAAAACTGTAAATTAAAAAAAATATATTTACTATTTAAAATAACTGTTTTGTATTTGAATATATTTTAAAATGTAATTTTTTCCTGTGATGCAAAGCTGAATTTTAAACATCATTACTCTAGTCTTCAATGTCACATGATTCCTCAGAAATCATTCTAATATGCTTCTAATATTTGCTGTTCAAGGAACATTTATTATTATTATTATTATTATTATTATCAATATTTAAAACTGTTGAGTACATTTTTTCCAGGATTCTTTGATGAATAGAAAGATCCAAAGATTAGCATTTATCTCAAATAAAAAGCTTTTGTAACATTAAACAATATGCCATTCAAAAACTTCAGTCAGTGTATATATATATATATATATATATATATTTTTTTTTTTTTGTGGCAAAAGTATGGAAATGAATACTTTCATTTAGCAAGGATGCTTTAAATTGATCAAAATTATGATAAATACAGATTCTATTTCACATAAATGCTGTTCTTATAAACTTTGTATTCATCAATAAAAACCTGAAAAAATTCTACTCAGCTGTTTTCAACATAATAATAATAATAATAATGATTTTTTTTTTTTTTTTTGAGCAGCAAATCAGAATATTAGAATGCTTTCTGAAGGATCTTGTGACTGGAGTAATGATGCTAAAAATTCAGCTTTGAATTCACAGAAATAAATTACATTCTAAAATATATTCAAATAGAAAACGGTTATTTTGAATAGTAGAAATATTTCAAAATTGTACTATTTTTGCTGTACTGTGGATTAAATAAATTCAGGTTTGGTGAGCAAAAGAGACTTCTTTAAAACACATTAAAAATCTTACTTTTGACTGGTAGTGTATGTTGCTTTAAGGCGTAAATATGAAACATAAGCCAAAGTAACATGTCTAATATGAATTTTGCAACAGGTTAGGCTCAATTAAATACTCCTGGATTTATTGTTGTGATGATATTTAACATTGCTCTGTTTGGTTTTGCACTCTTCCTTAAGGAAGATAAAAAAGGGCACCCTTCTAATTGACTCCAGCACTATTGACCCTGCGGTGTCCAAAGAGATGGCTGTTGCTGCTGAGAAGATGGGTGCAGTGTTCATGGATGCTCCTGTGTCAGGAGGTATGGCCAACCTGAAAACATCCTATTATTAGCATTGACGTAATAGTCACTCAGTTTGATTGACAGGATCTCATTGTTTACATTTCTTGGAAGTGCTCACTGTGGAGATGCAATTACAGTGTTATGTGTTGCTTAATGATTGAACTGTGTTCTCACTAAGGCTTTTACTGTGGTCACAGGTTCACAGATGTGTTGAACGTGCTTCAGTTTGTCAGTAATTTTACTCAGTTTAATTTCCTGTACCTATAGAAGCTTGTTCCTATGGCTAATGTTCTACTCATAGATGAGTTAGACATTACAATACAAACTCAAGGAATTTTATTTATTTATTTTTAGTTTGTTTAAATTTCCCTAAAAGTCCCTTTATTAATGTTGAATTTAGGTCTGTATTTGTTTTGCCTTAGTGTCAGTGTAGCACAATAATTTCCTGTAGAGTTAACTGAGACAAAGAAACCTACAATTTTCCAGAAACACAAACACACTCCTGTTATATTATGCAGAAGGCTCTGGGAAGGCTCTGTGACAGGGCCTTTAATGGCCTGAGCCGTTACGGAGGACAGCGCTGTCAGTAGCTTTCACTTTGATGGAGCCGTAATGTTGGCTCTCCCAGTGCCAGGGCCTTTCATGTAGATAAAAGGCCATAAAGAGCTGAGAAACTGCCCTGGACAAGCGCATGTTTAAGATGCACAACTTGTGTGAATGGGGAAACTCCTCAGGCATTAAAGGTTTGCTAGATGTATGTTTACTGATTGGCGTCTGTAGTGGAGACAAGATTTTAAAGAGCCTGTGTGTGGACTAGGCTATAAAAAAGTGAATGGGTGTATGTGCTCAAGCCCTTGGACTAGACTGTGATCTGATCCTTCCTTAAGGATTTACCATTTTCCTCAGATTATTTCTTCTTTCTTTTTGGATGTGAGCCAAATGAATCAGAGTCAGAGACTTGTAACAAAATTTTTTTGCAGAAAAAAAAAGGCAAAAATTTCTTTAATAATATTATTCACTCAGCCTTTACCAATCAATCAACCCTTCATTTTTTTTACGTTTTTTTTTTTTTTTTTTTAAATAACAATCTGGTCACTCTTTTCAGTATAACACCGTGTCCTAACTACACACGACGCAACAAGGTTCCAGCGACACACAATTTGGGTATCCACACCAGACGCGACGTGACAACGCGACGCGACAGAATCAATCAAATATCACAGCCAATCAGAAGCGCGTGTGGGCGGGCTCTCCCTGGACGCGCACTGCACTCGCAACGAAATGGATACGTTTATAATCTAATTCATAAATATTCCGCAATGCCGTGGAAATAGAACCCGTTTCTAAATTAGAAATTTTGCATGTCGCCATCGCAGCTAGTTAGGACAAAAACTCTGATTAACATGGAAAAGATACCTTTTATCGCGTCGCGTGTAGTTAGGACACAGTGTAAGGAGAGTGACAAAAATAGGCATAAAATTGATAGTGCACCATATTCCAAGTCCTTGAAGACAAGCAATAAAATAGTATTTTTGTAGACAAATGGACAAAATTTAAGCTGTTATTCAATTACTTTTCATTTATTGTATGTTTTTCCCCAGTGACTGTTTATTGCAATTACATAGACAAGAGCAATGTGTACATTATTTAAAATATCTCTTTTTGTTTTTCACATCAAGCCAAAAGTCAGATCAAATGTTTTTTATAGACCACATTAAAAGTAATATCAGATCTACTGATACAAAAATAAGATGCACTCCATTAAAGGATTAGTTCACTTTCAGAACAAAAATTTACAAATAATGTACTCACCCCCTTGTCATCCAAGATGTTCTTGTCTTTCTTTCTTCAGTCATAAAGAAATGATGTTTTGAGGAAAACATTTCTGGATTTCTTTCTATATAATGGACTTCTATTGTGCCCTGAAGTTTGAACTTCCAAAATGCAGTTTAAATCCAGCTTCAAGAGGCTCTAAACGATGCCAGCCAAGGAAGACAGATGGTCGTTTTGTCTTGTTTCTGCGATGGGCATACATAGTATGTGTAATCCGGGTCAATACTACTACCGGGTCAATAAACTGTATGTCGAAAAACTGTATTTCGTTTTCAGCATCAAAATTGTCCTACAACTCTGTTTTACCTTTTTTTGTAAAGGGCGTTTGATATTCTTTGTATGTTCACTTTGTAAACACTGGGTTGGTACTTCTGCAGCGATGTAGGATGATTTTTGAAGTTGGGGAAGAAAACATGATGGGAGTATAGAAGTCCATTATAATGGATGTTTCCTCAGAAAACATTTCTTTATGACTGAAGAAAGAAAGACATGAAAATCTTGGATGACAAGGGGGTGAGTAAATTATCTGTACATTTTTGTTCTGAAAGTGAACTAATCCTTTCATATACAAATGTGACCCTGGACCACAAAACCAGTCTTAAGTAGCACAGGTATATTTGTAGCAATAACCAAAAATACACTGTATGGGTCAAAATTCAATTTTTTTTTTTATGCCGAAAATCATTAGGATATTAAGTAAAGATAATGTTCCATGAAGATATTTTGTAAATCTCCTACCGTAAATATATATTAATTTTTGATTAGTAATATGCATTGCTAAGAACTTCATTTGGACAACTTTAAAGGCGTATTTCTCAGTATCTAGTTTTTTTCCACCCTCAGATTCCATATTATCAAATAGTTGTCAGCTTACAGATGATTTATAAATCTCAATTTCAAAATTGTTTTCCTTATGACTGGTTTTGTGGTCCAGGGTCACAAATAACGATGACTTAATCCCAAATTTTGGTATAAACTATCCATTTTATTTTATTTTATTTTAATTATTTTTTACAAGTCCAAGACCAATTCATTTGGGAAACGAGCCAAAGTCAGGTCAAATATTTTTTAAAGACCCCATTAAAAGTAATATCAGATCTACTGATACCAAAATACTAAATATAGGATGCACTCAGCATTTCATGAATCCAAAAATAGTACACATAAACGATAGATTATGAGCTCAACATAAGAGAGGGTTTATATTTATCAGTAGTACAGGGCAACAGATAATTTTTCATAGCCGAATGATCAGCCTCCACATTTTTATCAGGTCTATGGGGAGCGTTTATCAGACCACATTGCAAAAGGCAGCAGCGCTAGTACTTAAATAAATAGAGTGTCCAGAAGGTGGCACTCCAGCCATCATGACGCCATTGTGTCTGTTCCCAGCGATCTCCCATCTCCTGCCCTCTCATATAAGGTCTCTGTTGTGGAAAGGAGAATTTGCATGTGTGTGTGAGATCATGTTGTATTTTTTTTAAAGCTGATTTTCTTTTGATATAATTTTATACTTTGGGTTTTGTGTTCCTCTCTCTGTGCGTCACTAAGGTTTGGCACATCAGACTGTGTTTCTCAAATAATACACTCGTAAAATGACGAACAAACTCTCTGTCTCTCTCTCTTTTTCGCTCTCTTTTGTCTTTTTTTGCGTAGATTTGTAATAAACTCAAAAGCACAAACCTCACTGTCTGCTGTTGCAGAATTGGACCCACAACAAACCCCCGGCTAACGTCACACGCTCTGAAACGTGGGGTGTGTGGCCATTGCCTCGTCTAACAAGTGCTCGGCTAGTTAACAGTAATTACCCACATTCCTCGGTTTTTGCTGAGATTGCGGCCACACTGTCGCTCACTCTCACTGTGAAGCTCACGGTGGGAAAACTTCGGCTTTCTGTGCGAGAGAGCGTTTGTGTCGCACTTTTGTGTGTGGTGGGACTGGGTTAAATCTGGTTTTGTTTGTGTTTTGTAGGGACGTATTGGTGCATTGCTCTCACGGTGTCTTAACCTCAAGTCAGTGCGGTATTTACTAACGTACGTAACTCATGATGTATATTTTTCTAACGTGGTCACTTGCCATATTTGCGTATAACAGTTAAACTCCCCTTTGTTTTCATTTTAGGCCCTTTCAGAGTGTGTGAAATGATCTTCTTTTCTTCTCTCCTCTCATTTATTATCACTGATCTAACAGCCTGCATGCATGAGCCGTCTCGGTGGAACAGCCTTCACCCTGCCTTCACCCATCAGGCTCATATGTAGATCAGCGCTAATAAAGGAGAAAATGACAATCTCTGGCTTTCAGATGGTCCTTTCAAAATGCATTAGAAGTTTAAAGTGAAATGTTTGTGTCAAGTCCTCAAACAGGCTTAAAAAGACCATTTTGATTTTATTATTTAATGAGTGCTTGAGTCAGACCAGTCTTGACTATTAAATAATTGTTTTTTTTTTCTCATTAATTTTCTCACATTTTTATATGTGGCAATGTCTCGTGCCTAAGAAAGAGCAGTAGTTCTACAGCATTTTTAAAATCTTAGTTAATGTTAATTTCAGCATTGGATATTAGTAATATGCATTGCTAAGAACTTTAAATTTATACAACTTTTAAAGGTGATTTTTCTCAATATTTAAAAATTTTTTTGCACCCTCAGATTTCAGATTTTTAAATAGTTGTATCTCGGCTAAATATTGTCCTATCCAAACATACCATACATCAATGGAAATCTTATTTATTCAGCTTTGATGATGTATACATCTCAGTTTTAAAAAAATGGACCCTTATGACTATTTTTGTAGTCCAGGGTCACATATTCCAGTGCTTTCTCTTTCAATTATATGATTGGGTTATTATACTGTTAATAAATTGCGGGCATTACCGAGCCTGTATTAGTATGCAGGGCATTAAAATCTCTTTTAAATGTGCGCTTGCTTTTTATCTTGATTTCCAAGATTCGCCATCACTTATACTATGTATATACTTTGAAGCAGCAGTACTTTTGACACATTTGACAAGATTGGTTGTTAAATCTTAGTTAATGTTAATTTCAGCATTTACTAATGCATTATTAAGCTCACAAGTTGTTTAACAATAGGTAATACAATGTGAACTTTAATGTGAATATTAACAAAGAATAAGCGATTGTATTTTTATTAAAGTCCCCCTTAATCCAGAATTTTATCTCTTAAAACACATCTTTGATCATCAACATGACATATTTAAATGTTTTTTCTTGTGAATTATTTTTTCTTATGCCTTAAAATAGCTTGAATGTAATTCTACTCCCCTTGCCTTATTTAATATACGCGGATTTATGAATACGCAAATTAGCCCCGCCTCCACTCACTCACACTAGCCTGTCAGCCAGCTCATCCTAACTAAACTGTAGTAAACGCGATACAATGGCAAGTGGAAATAATGGTTTAATTAGCCATAACGTTATATGTTTGAACCAGAAAGCTGGTATGCTCACCGTAAGCAAGCAAGCAAACTTCGTGAGGTAATATACACAGATAATGACTGATAAATCTACGTTTTCACTAGCAGACAACTACGGTCGATACTGCAACATCCGTTAAAGTTACTTACTTGACGGTGTTGTGTCCTCAAAATGCCTTGAATACTTAAATGCAGCCTAGTTTGCGATTTACAATCGCGCCCGCGAGCATAACGTTACGTGCAGACGCCAATGCGGGAGAGGTGGGCCGCGGGTTGTTGTTAAAGTTAGAGGTTCTTAATACCAATAAATAAGCGGTTACAGCACATGCCGGCGTGAAAATAGTGAAAAATATATACAGCTAGCGAAACATCTACAGAAAAATCTACCGGATTAAACTGGCTGCCTTTTCACTAGACCCACAAATTTTTCTCTTATTATTCATAATTTTAAGAAGTTAGTTGCCAGTCCATACAAACAATAATAAATAAACTGATTTATATAAGACGTTTTTGTCAGATTTATTTGTATTGTTTTATTAGTATGATTATTATTTTATATTTATTATTTTTACATTATATGTATATACATTTAAATAAAGAAAATATATCAAAATATGTGTTTTTTTTAGATTATTATTATTATTATTATTATTATTATTGTTGTTGTTATGGGGGCTGCCAAAAAGTATTTGTTTTTAATAAATTGCTCTATAATTAATTAGCGAAAGAATAAAAAGCTTTATTTTACAAATAATTTTTATGGCATATATAATAATGAAACATTATTATATATGGCATTTTTTAAAATATATCTTTATTTTACTTTTAATAGCACAATCATTTAACATTTAACAGTGGGCAAAATGTTCTCTTTTAATTCGTCATTTAAGAAATTTGTTGCCATTTCATTCAAACAGTAATACATAAACAGATGTATGTATGTAATTAAATCAGTTTCTGATTTATATCCATATTATTTTATTATGATTATTATTTTATATTTATTATTTTTGCATTATATGTATTTACATTTGTATATATAAACATTTTATTTTTATAAAAATGTATTTTTTTTTTATAAAAAGTTTTTTGTATAAAACTGTGTGTATTTTTCTGTTAGATTATTATTATTATTATTATTATTATTATTATTATTATTATTATTATTATTGTTGTTGTTGTTATTGTAGGGGCTGCCAAATGTATTTTTTTGAATTAAAATTGTTATATAATAAATTAGCAAAACAATAGAATTTTTTTTTTTTTTTTTTTTTTTTTTACAAATTATTGTTATGGCATGTATAATAATGAAACATGCTGCTATTTTTAAAAATATATAACTATTTTAATTTTAATAACAACCATTTACAGCAATTGTTCTCCTATTATTCATAATTTAGGAAATTTGTTGCCAATCCATATAAACAATAATATATAAACTGATTTATATATGTAATAAAATCGGTGTCTGTCTGATTTATATCTGCATTATTTTATTATAATTATTCATTTATATTGTTTTTGCATCATATGTATATAAATGTAATTTTTAAAATAAAATATTAAATATAATAATAATAATAAAAATTACAATAAAATATAACTCATAGCTTTGTTATGATTAATACTTTATATGTATTAATTTTGGATTGTATGTATATAATTTTAAAGATATGTCTGTATTTTTCAATATTATTTTTGCATAACACCCTGTTCCCTCTTTTTTTAATATGTGTGAATCTGATTACAGTTTTCATG
This sequence comes from Cirrhinus molitorella, assembly GCA_033026305.1. Lineage (NCBI taxonomy): Eukaryota > Metazoa > Chordata > Actinopteri > Cypriniformes > Cyprinidae > Cirrhinus > Cirrhinus molitorella. The sequence goes on from CM065131.1 coordinate 24,002,054, forward strand.
TTTCATAGCTGCAGTGTTAATAAAGTCTGTTATGTTGTTAGCTGATAGCATTAACATTACGCCCTCTTAACTGTAGCTTGGCTATCCTGATAGGACAGCAGATGCCTCACAATAGAAAATATGGCCTTTAGATTGACCAGAAACAAGATCACTCATGGAGAGGTGGGACCCCAGATATGTCCTAATTAGGGCTGCACGATATTGGAAAAAACTCACATTGCGATATTTTGTTTTTCTGCGATAAATATTGCGATATGAAAATAAAAAAAATCATCAGATTATTTGAATAGCTCTTTGGAAAAAAAAATGGGATGATTTTATAGCTGAGTAAATCAGCATTGAAAATAAACAAATTACAAACATGGATAAAGTTAATAGAACAAAGATACAAATAAAATAAAACACTTTATAGTCTAACAGTATTCAGGTACAGAAATTGAATAATCAAATATAAAATTGCACTGCATATTCTTCACTGTATAAATGTAATCTAATAAATCTGTGTCAAAGCTAAAAAGTGATTTTTCTCTGTGTTTTGCTGTTTGATTAACATTCATGACACAGAAAGCCTCAGGAACATTAAACTGCTGTGAACCTGTTACACATCCATTTTCTTTCTCAATTGTTTATCTTCACTTAAGCAACTGTGTTTACAAGGATACTTGCAGAGACCTGTATTTTGACATAGTTTCGCGTGTATGTGTCATTTCAGGCATAAAATAGCAGCGAAAGTGAACGGAATTCCGTGTTCACATGCATCTGCGTGGCTTTCACCGTGTCAACACCGGGCGCGAGCGTCGCGCCGCGCCAAATGCGGTAGAACACATTATAATCAGTGATGCTGTCTGCACTGGACGCGAGCGGCGCGACAAAATACTGTAGAAGTCATTATAATGATGCTCCCTGCACTGGATGCGGCGCGGCACGTCAAATACCCGAAAGTAAACTGCCGCGTTCCATTTATGTGTACTCACACAAAATTCAAATGATATGCAACAGTCGCTTTTGTCGCGTCCAGTGTTTAGACAGACTTTCACTTTAGATGCTGCGGCACATGCAGCGCGACACGACAGCTGTCGCGTCCGGTGTAGACAAGGTGTCTGTGTGTAAGCAAAGAAAAGACGATCAGTAGCCTATAAATAAATATAACGATCAGTAGCTATAGGCTACTAAACATCGCACGTCTTGCGATGTGACTATTGCGGATGAGCACATCGCGATATCGATGCTGAAACGATGTATCGTGCAGCCCTAGTCCTAATGTAGATCAGCTTTCCCCGTGCTGTTTTTGGACGCTGTGAGCGCGCTCATTAATATCTCTGCCCTCTGTCGGCCGGAGCAGAAGGGGGAGGAAGAGACTGCCTGATAGATAGGTGAGTGACAGAGGAATTAGCATAACAAGATCCTCGCTGGGAAGGCCAGGGACTGGGAGACGTGTGTGAAGGGGGTGGACGATGTCTGTCCTGAACTCCAGATGGAAACAGACCCATAGCAGCTGTCTAACCGGGACTTTTATAGCACTGTGTGCTTGCGTGTGTGTGTGTGATTTTTAGAATGTTGAGTCTGAGCAGGAAAGAATTATCAGTTATTATGATATAACGTGATTTTAAGACTTCAGAGTAAGATTTTAAGACCTGTCTTTTAATCTCTAATGTGTACATGATAGCTGCACTAAGAAGTGAATGAAAAGCTGTCCATCATTTTCCAGTGTCATCTGGTATGCACTTATGCCCCCTGTCGAGTAACTGTCATTCAAAACCCCCCTTCTTCCACTTTAAACAGTCACAAAAGTGTGTGTGTTTGTGTGTAAATGTGTGTACCCATCATCCACAAGATGAGTGTTGTTAAGCAGCTTTTAAGTCCTCAATTATGGATAATTTTAAAATGCTGATGATGGTGCTATTCGAGGAACATGTGTGCATGTGTGAAGGGCCGCTAATCAGCATCCTTAGGAGCCGATATACTGATGGCTCCTGGCCTGGGAGATCATTGATTCCAGATCATTCTTCACTTGTTGTCCACACTCAAAGAGACCGTGCAGTCGCGTGTCGACGATGGCGGTGATTACAGTCCCGCTTATCTGAATGATGATGATAATATGTGCAAGACTCTCTTGTGACCGTGTGAAGGTTTGTGTTTGTTTGTGTGTGGTGGCTCGTAAACTCTTTTGCCTCTGTGAACCTGTCAGTACGCCACATTAGGGCTGCTGGCGTAGAAACTATTAATCTGTGTGAAGTTCTCATGTGTGTGTGTTTTTTATATATGCAGAAAAAAGTGTATTAAGTTTGCTTGGTGTTTTAATTTGTCTGAGAAAATATATCCTTTTGGTCGTAATTATAGGTTTAGCCACATGAAGCTAGTAAATATGTTTGTTCCTGTTACACTAGTAAGGTTCCCACTGCATCAAATGGCAAAAAAAAAAAAAAGTTTCTTAAAGGGATAGCAACCCAAAGCCATACAAAAATGAAATCTCTGCCATCGTTTACACACTCATAGTGTGTATGGCTTACTTTCTTCTGTGAAAACACAAAAGAAGATATTTTGAAAAATGTGTCAGTAGGGCTATATGACTAATTTAAATAAAACTGAAATCACGATTAGGGATGTGCCCGAATCTTGAATGTTCAGAAAGAATAAATACAAAATGGGAGGAAAATATATGTGACCCTGGACCACAAAACAAGTCTTAAGTAGCACGGGTATATTTGTAGCAATAGCTAAAAATACATTGTATGGGTCAAAATGATAAATTTTTCTTTTATGTCAAAATCATTAGGATATAAAGTAAAGATTATGTTCTATGAAGTCATTTTGTAAATTTCATACCGTAAATATATCATAACTTATTTTTTTATTAGTAATATGCATTGCTAAGAACTTTCAATTTATACAACTTTTAAAGGCGATTTTCCTCAATATTTGAAATTTTTTTGCACCCTCAGATTTCTGATTTTTAAATAGCTGTCTCTCGGCTAAATATTGTCCTATCCAAACATACCATACATCAATGGAAATCTTATTTATTCAACTTTGATGATGTATATGATTGGGTTATTATACTGTTAATAAATTGCGGGCATTACCGAGCCTGTATTAGTGTGCAGGGCATTGAAATCTCTTTTAAATGTGCGCTTGCTTTTTATCTTGCTTTCCAAGATTCGCCATCACTTATATTATGTATATACTTTGAAGCAGCAGTACTTTTGACACATTTGACAAGATTGGTTGTTTGTCAGTAGTGCTCAGGATCTGCGAATCTTTCACCATCTGCCTGTCAGTCATCTCTCCTCACTCTGTTTATGTGGTAAGTGAAGAGTACTGTAATGTTACAGGCTACCCGCTAACAAGTGGCAAACCATGCCACTTTAGTGGCACTGTGCATTTCCGAATACGGACTCACTATTCGGGCACATCTCTAAACGCAATTATGGCTTAGTGCGATTTATCAACTTGCAAAGGCTGTGATTTATTACAGTAAATGCATGCGCCGTGCTTTTCAGAGTGAAGCATGACACTGTGTTTGTTTACACGCAAGCAGCTCATGATGCAATAAACGCTGCTCCACACAAACTTAATTTCTATTACAATAACTACAATAGTAATATTTCTTATTTTATATTATTTTGCAGTAGTAGTAGTAATAATATTAATAATAATAATAATAAAATATATATGAAGAGTTCAGATGCAAAAGCCTCTAAATCCATCTGACATCTTTATTTAAAAAATGCATCTTTATCAGGCTCTGATGTATAGGTTTCTATGCAAGTACTAGTACTTCTGATTGGGCTGAGGGTGGGATTTTAGCGAGCTTGAAGTAAAAGTATTTGATGGATGTACAATATGTGTCAGCATTCAATCAGTATCATTATCTCATTTTTGACTGAGATGGCTTTTAGCTTTTTTTGCATCTGAACTCTTCATATATTATTTATTTTGTAGTTTTATTTAAAGTTGAGGTCAAATGTTTCCATACAAAATGTTTGCCAAAATAAGAGGGATCATACAAAATGGATGTTATTTTTTTATTTAGTACTGACCTGAATGAGATATTTCACGTAAAAGATGTTTACATATAGTCCACAAGAGAAAATTACCCCGTTTAAAAGTTTACATACGCTTGATTCTTAATACTGTGTTGTTAGCTGAATGATCCACAGCAGCTGAATGTTTCCCTCTGAAGCATCAGTGCTCACTGATGCTTTGAACCTTCCGTAATAATTGCATGTGAGTCCTTCAGTTGTCCTCAGTGTGAAAATATGTATTGCAAAATCATACAGTCATGACTCATTGTCGGAAAGGGTTCAAATACACAAAAATTCTGAAAAACCAAAGAATTTGTGGGATCTAAAGGATTTTTTCAAAGAACAGCGGGCAGTTTTACTGTTCAGGACAAACAAGGGACTCATGAACAACTATCACTAAACAAACAAACAAAAAAAAAAACACAGCTGTGGATCATTCAGGAAAAAACACAGTATTAAGAATCAAGTGTATGTAAACTCTTAAACCAGGTCATTTTTATAAATTCAGCTAATTCAACATCTTTTATCTGAAATCTTATTGAGGTCAGTATGAAATAAAAATAACATGCATTTTGTATGATCTCTATTATTTTGGTAAAATAATTAACATTTTGCAGATTCTGCTTTTGACCAAATTTTTGGCCAAAGGTTTTTCGCAGTCTAAAAATCACAGTGAATGGTAATACGTTTTTATCAAAATTGTCACAGTAATTTTTTTCCCTCTAGTCTTGAAGCTCAGTGTGTTTATTTATTTATTTATTGGTCTGTAGTGTTGTTTTGGACCCCATTGGCTTTAATTGGACAAAATCTTCAAAATATCTTATTTTGTGTTTCACAGAAGAGAGAAAGTCATACAATTTTGGAACAACACGAGTACAAGTAAATTATGACAATTTTCATTTTTAATTGATTTCTATAAATCAGTGCAGCATGAGAAAAACTAAATTGGCTCATCGAAACTCCTGAGTTTAGGTATGTGGCATGAGGGCCGTGTGCATTTACTAGCCTGATTATTCGATATGGACAAATATAGCTTTGATCGTAAACTGAATGAATCATTGACATCCTCTGATATAGTGTCTATTTTATCGAGGTTTGCCTAATGTTTTTACAGCAGTGTTTCTGGTATTGGAAACACAATAAGAACGGTTCCTAGAATGTTCTCTGGAGATCTCTTTAATGCCCTGCCAGCGCAGTCGTTTAGAGAGACAATCGCCTTCGAATCCCTATTGTCTGTTTGCAATCAATGCTGGTCTTTTTACAGTCAAAAAGAAAGTTATTGATCAGCTCAAGAGGCTTGCTGATAGATTGCAAAAAGGACAAGTGTGTTTGTGTATGTGTCTGGTGGCGAGGACTGAAAAAAGAACTGATTTCGTCATTTAGAGTCTTTATTACTGTCAGCAGTTCTAGAGGCTTGTAGAAAGACGACAGGAGGTTTGCATGGGGTTTTTATTTACACACAATAAAGGCTCTGAGATCGTCGCGCTCGATGAGGTGGTTTGAGCTCCACCGTCTCGTTTTGCCTGGGAAAAGAGGCTCATATCCACAAATGTACTTTAATGTAACTTTGCCACTAATGAAACGTTTCGGTGTTTTAAAAAGCGTTTAAAGCATTAAGTGGCTTTTTTGGAGTGTTTAAGATGCTGGAAAGAGAGCTTGTGGTACCTGACACCACAAACAACTGCGTACGTCTCCGTCAGAGTTCACGTCCGTGTGGGTTTCTTCATTATATATTTGCTGTTATAGACTTAGTCTTTTAATCTAAAGTAGATTGGATTTTGTACATGTTTCTTGAGTAGTTTGGCTAACCTGATTTGGGTTTTCAGCTATACATTTGACCTTTTTTTTTAAACCCATTTCAACAATTTTTGACTAAAAAACAGTGCAAAAGTTGTGGAAATAGATTAGATCTAGATTAGACTAGGCCTAATGATAAGTGTGGCATCATCGGTTTATTTTGCAATAATGACCAGCTTTTATATCTCTTATTAAATAACTGAATAAATACACAGATTCAATGAAATGTAAACAAAATAAAGATTTTATTTGACATTATTTTATCATTTTATTATAAGTCTACTACCATTGCCTGAGACAATTACATAGTTTCATTTACATAGTTTATAGAACATTACACAAAAAATGTTCTGACCAATCAGAATTAAGTATTTTAAAAAGCCACATAATAACGTTCATCCTCTGTATTTATTTTTAGCATTGTAAATATGCTAATATCATGCCTTCATTATTCAAGCGTGCACATTTTTTAAGTAAAACTGCATACTAATGCTTGTTTATAGATAAACAAAACACACAAGCGCACACGTTTATTCTTCGAGATGCTATGTAGCGTAAGGGAAATGACAGACACGCTGAGCTAATGAGAGAATTATTGATGACGGATAAGTACAGCAAAAATCAATACAGGGGAAGTCATAAAGTCTTTCTTTTCCTTTCTCTCTCTCACACTCTCTTTCTTTATCTCCGTTTCACTCGATCTATCTTGCATCAGCTCTTTTCTCTTGGTCTTTAATAATTAACTTCAGCATTATTAGCTTCTCAGTATAAACAGCCTATTCATTAGCATTGACACGCACACACAAACAGGCCGCTCACCTCAAAGCACATGCCTTTCCATTTATATCCAGTGTGTGATATAAATTTGGATAAATTGGATCAGGTTTGTGTGTGTATTTATGTGGATATTAGGGATTTAAGTGCAGCAGATGAGGTTTTAGTCTTTAAAAAAAATCTGGCCAATTTTATTGCTTTAATTGCATTCTAATCGGGCAAATCCCCGGACACACATATCTATGTCAGCAGCATTAAAAGCACCCCTCCCATGTAGAACATGGCACGCTTTAACGTGATTGGCCACGCTTGGTCCTCTTAAGGCGTGGCGCTTAATTGAACATGATAAAGTGTAAAGTTAATTACCCCTTAGAGCTGTCACTCATACCCCAGGGGGCGTGTTCACTTAGGGGGAGGAGTGTCGCTTTAGGCACAGCTGTCGTACGCAAGTGTATGTGTTGGTGGGGAGGCGGACAATGGGTCCTTGTCCTCAGAGAGTTGTGAAGGATGATTTGGACAATCGGCTTTTAAAGGCAAACACTCAAATGTTGTCCCGCTGGTGCCAGACAGCTTATTAATACCCTCCTCTGTTCCAAAACACACACTCGCACACATACATTGTTGACTAAATCCTGACCTGCTAATGTTAAATTAGACGGCTACATTTATTCTTTATAATGTTCCTCAGCTGTATAATAATTGTAGAAAGGAAATGATAATAAAATAAATCTGAACAAGTAATATACAAGTAATGTTGTTGTTGTTGTTGTTGTTGTTTTTGTACTGTGTTGGCATGCTTTAAAAAACATAAATTAATATGTTAATATTTCATTTTAGCTTAGTTTAATACTTAGACATAGCCATCTTGATGCCATCATTATTATTGTACCACCATACAAATATACACGCTGAAAACTGACAATCATTGATTTTGAGCAAATTTGCTATGATTTTTAAAAGCATGACTGTGTTTTGTCTAGGTGTTGGTGCAGCCAGTCTGGCTAAACTCACTTTCATGGTGGGTGGCGTTGAGGAGGAATTTAATGCTGCCCAGGAGCTGCTCACCTGTATGGGAGCAAACGTAGTGTACTGTGGCCAAGTGGGGAGTGGACAGGTAAATACACACAAACATGATAGTTCTTTAGTTTGTAATAATTGATACATTCAATAGGGCCTTATGAAATCCATTTTATTTTTTCTAAAATTCTGTTTCTTTTTTTTTTTTCCAAATTCCATTTTCATTTTTCTAATCTCTGGTTTAATAGTTAAGTTCAAAAATATGAATAAAAAAGCATTAAAATGATGAAACTTTACACACAAATTAACAGCAATTTATTAAAAGTATAACAAAAATTAAATTTTTAAGGTCTGATAAAATACATTTTACTTTTACTTATTCTGGTAAAAAAAAATGTTTTTCCCTGGATTCCATTTTAATGGTTTAATAAAATTTTAACAATCAAAAGCCTAATGTCTTATTAATTGAGTATATAAATAATTAATTAATTATTATTATTATTATTATTATTATTATTTTTTAATTAATTAATTAATTTTTTTTCATTATTGTGTATTTTTTGTGTTGTTGTTTTTTTGGTAAATAATTTTCCTGCTAAATATTTCTTTAAAATAATGGTTTAATAATAATGTTATTGATAGTAGTAGTGCTACCATTACATATATTTGTGTCACAGTTTCTTCAAGTTAAACCTAACTTTTATTTTGACAGATTGCTGTGAAGACCTTTAAGTTTCTGTTTGTATATGATATGACATTAGTTTTTCTTAAAAGAAATGGTAAAATTGTCATGAAGTGACTCTCCGATCAGTTCTAGATATTATGTTCATGTGTTCAGATACTCGTATATTGAGGCGGCAGAGGCTGAAAACACCACGTCTGTTGTAGTAAACAAAACATACGTCTGTTGTCTCTCACAGAGACAACAATTTTTTCCTATTTAAAACTTGACTCTTCTTTAGTTACATTGTGTACCAAGACTGACAGAATATTAAAAGTTGTGATTTTCCAGGCTGATATGGATAGGGACTATACTCTTATTCTGGTGTAATAATCAGGGAACTTTGCTGCCGTAACATGGGTGCAGCAGGCGCAATGATATTACGCAGCGCCTGAAAATAGTCCCCAGCTAGGTAACTTCCAACGTGACCAGCACTAAGCCACTAAGGTAATAATAAAATAGCTGGGGACTATATTTAGGCGCTGCATAATATCATTGCACCTGCTGCACCCATGGTACAGCAGCAAAGTTCCTTTATTATTATGCCGGAATGAGACTATAGTTCCTATCCATAGAAAATCGCAACTTTTCATTTTCTGTCTGCCTTTGTACACAGTGTAACTACAGAGGAGTCAAGTTTTAAATAGGAAAAATATTGAAAAGATATTGAAAATTTTTTTTCAATATCTTCATTTTTGAACGAGATGCTAATGGTCTAATCTGATTCAGTGATTTATGCTAAAAGTGCTAAACTGGAGATCTCATCTGTTTATCTCTGGGGCAGTTGGAAAATTTGCCTATTTTCAAAAAAAAAAAAAAAAGTAGAGAGTTCCTTTTAGAGGTCGACCGATGTATCGGTTTTGCCGATTAACCGATCGGTCATCTGCATAAATTCATGTTGTTGAAGTGGCTGAGAAGGCTCCGCTGTCATTATACAGTATGATAACCTTAGTTATGTATAATGAGAGCAGCCTCTAGAGGCGGAAATCACTGAAAATAGCTTGAGAGCAAATCTCTTAACTCCGTTGAACACTTCAACTGTCTGAAAAGAGCTGGTATCTCCACCTCTTCTTCACTCCGCGGGAGCTTCGCGGCAAATGTCCCCTTCTATCATCTTGTCACAAAGCACCGGCAAAAATAATTAGCAATGAATGTGTCGGGGGAAACAGTAAAGAGATATTTGAATGATCCATTAATAAACTAGTGTATTCTGCGATAATGTCGCAAAGACCCTGAACTCGCAAATCTCTTCTTTGGGCGCAAAGAAGGAATGCATCTTTACGGAAAAGGTTTTTTTCCCGATTTGTTTTATCTCGTTAAGTAATAATTTAAAGCTTTCTATTTATTTATTTATTTATCATGTTTGTGACAATGTTTTCGCTGAAAAAATGTAAATGATCGCGCTGGCGCCTCAATGTCCTGCAAAGCGGTTTCCCCTTCCCCCATACGCACCTAATAGCGCACATTTATCTAGGTTTAATGTTTAAACTGACATTGTTCTATAGCTACTTTAACTGTTTTAGATCTATAGATTTTATTTTATGCAAGTCGTGATGATTTGAAAAGGCCAATTGATCCGACTATGAACAGTCTTCCGCTGGCCGCTATTCGTTACTTTAAAAAAACAAAAACATATTTAACGAACAAAAAAAATGCTCCAAAAGTTTATTAACTTAAAACTATCGGTCGATTAATTGGTATCGGCCACTGTGGTCCAACCTAGCTATCGGTATCAGTAAAATCCAATATCGGTCGACCTCTAGTTCCTTTAATATTCAATTAAATGTAAATGTAATTAAAGTGTAATGGCCTGGTTCTGATTTATTCATCAAAAATTTAGCAAATTCCATGACATTCCGTGTCATACAGTAAATTCCATTACGGAGGATTCTGTGATTTTTGTCAGCATTTTCCATATTGCGAAAATCATAGTGCCCCAATTCTAGTACAGAGATGGTGACGTCAGTGTTACTTCAAAGAATAGCATGGTATGACCATGAATTTCCCCTATTTCAGTTTTTCATGTCCATTTTCTTCATCCTTTGACCTTTTTTTGACAGGATGATGAAACAATCCATGCTGAAATGGCCCTCACAATCTGTTAACATCAGTCCAAAACGAGAGCTTTGTAATTTAAAAATTAAACTTTTAACATTAGTTTCAAACGCTGGCAAATGTTTCCCTCATTATGCCTTTATATTGTTAGTTTTTCTGCCATTTCCGAATAAAAGCACCTATCCTGTATCAAGTTTCTGAAGTGTCTTTGACACTAGTACACTCACTGCTTCACAATGCCATAGAAGTTCCTTTTCTGTTTCACAGAAGGTTCTTTGTGGTGAAAGAAGGCACATTATAAAAAAGAAAGCAAGAGATGGTTCTTTAAAGAACCTTTGACTGAATGGTTATGTGTTGTACCAAAAATGACATTCTTCTATGGCATCACTGTAAAGAACCTTTTAAAGCACCTTTATTTTTAAGAGTGTAGGTGACAGTAGGTGACAACAGTCTTTCACATGTACATGTCATGTGTTGATCGTGCTCATCTGTGTCATATCCAAGTTGCTGTAGCTTTGTTACCATATATGCTCATTTTTAACCCACTAAGTTCTAAAACTTACCGTATGTATTCATAGTAGCCTAAAAAGATTTGATTATCATGATATGACCCATTTAAGGAACACTCTAAGGACTATGTGCTGCATAACAAATTCCTTATGTACTGTTGACAAAGTCTTTAAGTCTTTAAATTAAATTACTTCTGTGGCTGAACTGATGTTTTGCAATTTTCTCTTGCAGGCAGCGAAAATCTGCAACAACATGCTGTTAGCAATTGGCATGATTGGCACAGCAGAGACCATGAACCTCGGAATTAGGTGAAGATGTGTGTGTGTGTGTGTGTGTGTGTGTGTGTGTGTGTGTGTGTGTGTGTGTGAATGGGGGTGCTCTCTAGCTCAAAAAATGAGAAAAGTATTAAAAGTAGTTCATACTGTATGTTCCCTGCTCTAGTTTCAAACTGCCACACAATTGCTTTGTATAAGAAACAGACTGAAATATAAAAGAGCCTTGCAATGACATTTTATTATTTAAAAAAGAAAAGAAAAAAAAAAGCTTTCAAATCTCATTTTACTTATTTGGCTCATTCAGTGTGTGACGTTTGACGACAGTGATGACAGACATTGCGTGTGTTGTAACTGATCATCATATGCATTATATGTTTTGTTTGAAGCTAAAAGGAGTTAATTCTTATTTCATTGTGTTTAAAAAACATCTGTAGATGTATAGGCAATATCCTCTTTTCTGATGAATGTAGAAAGTGCATTCAAATGATTATGAATACATATTTCATGTATGAAGAATATGTTGATCTGTCGACTCCAACCTATTAAGTGATTTTTTTTTTCAATATATGTTTTAATGAGAAGAGGGGGAAATTATATCAGAGCATATTAATGCTTACATATACGGCTTAATAGGTTGGAGTCGACACATCAACATATTCTTCATACATATGAAATATGTATTCATAATCATTTGAATGCAGTCTTAGAATCTAGTGCGCATGAAGCGATGTCATCCCTCTTCTCAGGGATATAAGGAGCATGCAGGCATCTGCACACTCATATGCACTTATACAGACTCATTTAGATGCCTTGGGTTCCTGGCTGTCATAAATCTCCCATGCTGCACTGCAGCCTGTCCTTTCATGCAGCAAACTGCACACAGAGAATGTAAAGAGGATGTGTGTTTGACTTATTTGAAGATATTATAATTTTCTCTTTCTCATGGAAAGCAAACGATGCTCGGTAGTAATAATTAATCTTTCTCTGTGGAAAATTACCAGTAGGTTTTCCACCTTTTTTGTGGTATCGTTTGTTCTTTCTGTACTTACCTTCATTTTTAGGACTTTCCATGAATAGGATGCAAATCTATCTATCCATCTATCTATATATCTATACAGTTGAAGTCAAAAGTTTTCATACAAAGAATCTGCAAAATGTTAATTATTTTACCAAACTAAGAGGGATCATACAAAATGCATGTTATTTTTTATTTAGTACTGACCTGAATAAGATACGTCACATAAAAGACATTTACATATAGTCCACAAGAGAAAACAATAAGTGAAATGTATAAAAATGACACTGTGATATAAAAATGACTTTATGATTTTGAGATCCATCTTTTCACAGTGAGGACAACTGAAGGACTAATATATAACTATTACAGAAGGTTCAAACATTCACTGATGCTCCAGAAGGAAACACGATGCATTAAGAGCCAGGAGTGTAAACTTTTAAACGGAATGAGGATGTGTAAAATTGTTTTACTTTTTTTTTTTTTTATTTCATTTAGTACCGCCCTTCAGAATCTATAGTAGATACTTGCATGTTCCCCTGAAGACAAAATTTGTTACATTTACCCTGATCTTCAGATTTATAAACTATTCAAATAGTTTTCACCCCGTCAGCTCTTAATGCATGGTGTTTCCTTCTGAAGCATCAGTGAGCATTTGAACCTTCTGTAATAGTTGCATATTGCAGAAGGTCCCTCAATTGTCCTCAGTGTGAAAAGATGGATCTCAAAATCATGCAGTCATTATTGGAAAGAGTTCAAATACACAAAAATGCTGAAAAAAACAAAGAATTTGTGGGACCTGAAGGGTTTTTCTGAAGAACAGTGGGCAGTTTAAAGGCCTGGTTATACTTCACTTCTGTGTTCCATTCCGTCTCTAGCACAGCCACGTCTGCACAGCTTTCAAAGCATACTCATCCATGGATGATCGCGGATTGCCAAGTTCGACACATGCGCAGTACAATTGTTTGGACTCTTGCGTCTCTGCTGTCTTTTTCTTGCGCATGTGCTGTTGTATGCTGTTGTATAATTTGCTGTGTCAAAAAATTACCTGCACGCGCATGTGGTGCGCGGTTGTCCACAAGCCCTCCTGATGATGAATATTACATAATGCGGACGGTGCGCGGATGCAGGTCCGCAACCCTGTTCCTGGAGATCTACCTTCCTGCAGAGTTCAGCTTCATCCCTGATCAAACACATCTGAACAAACTAATTAGGATCTGAAGGAGCACTTGAAGAGTTCAGATGCAAAAGCCTCAAAAATCCACATTTCTTAAAAAAATGCATTTTTATCAGGCTCAGATGTATAGGTTTCTATGTAAGTACTGGTACTTCTGATTGAGCTGAGGGTGGGATTTTGGCGAGTTTGAAGTAAAAGTATATGATGGATGTATAATATGTGTCAAGAGCATTCACTCAGTATCATTATCTCATTTTTGACCGAGATGGCTTTAAGAGGGTTTTGCATCGGAACTCTTCACTTGGAACTGAACTCTGCAGGAAGGTAGATCTCAAGGATCAGGGTTGGGCACCCCTGTCCTTAACTGTTCAGGACGAACAAGGAACTCATGAATAACTATCACTAAGTGAAAAGAAAAAAAAAAAAAAAAAAAAAAAAAATCAATTAGATTTAAATTTATTTAAATTTCACAAATATTAGATTTACCCAAAACAAATTGTATCTCATGTTTAACTACTATAAGAGACATCTGAGCAAGCGGCAAATACTGCAAACAGAGTGATACAAACGGTGAAACAGTTCCGATATTACAAGAAAATCACACTCCTAGAAAAGGCTCTCAGCCAATTAGATTTGAGAACCAGTAATAACTAATATATAAATATATATATAGTTACATGGTTATATATTTATTCTCCATTAATTGGAGCTTACAAGTTTTGTAAACATGGAAATTGTGCCGCTATCTCTGGTCATGCATGATGTTTCGCTTGGAAAAGAAGTGTCCCCAAAAGACAGTTATCTCCCTTCTCGCTCTCTCTCTTTCTCTTTCTCTCTCTCCATCTATCTTCACTTATGCATGCATATGCTGCTGTCTACACTTTAAGACCAGTAGCTACAACCAAGAATGAGCCTGATATTTTTTTTTAATGATGCCACATACACACAATTGAGAGGCTTTGAAAGTTCATCCAGCAAACAAGCACCCTCACACACACACACAGACTGTGTACAGATGTTTAAAAAGATAATTGACATTTGGTAATAAACTGGTTTGTTGCCTCTTAAAGACATTAATAAAATTGTGGCCTGTGTGTGTTTGCTTATGAGACTATGTGTTTATAATCTCGAGAGCACCAGGGTTTGATGAAGATGAAATAAGAACAAGAAGCATAGTGTATAAACATAAGTCTTTAACAAAATGGGCCCCCCGTCTAACGCAGTGATCAAACATCAAACGCCTCCAGTTTATTTCCTCCTTTCCTTTTTCTTTAACTGTAATTCACTCATCCTGTTTAACTAGACTCTCACATCTGTTTTCCTTTCCCTCGCTGCTGCGGTATTAACCTGCACACACTTCACACTCGATTTCATCAGCCAAATTTTCACAAGCATCCTTTGAAAGTGTCTCTTTCATGTAAATTTGATGTGTAAATGGTTTGGATAATATCCATAGTAGCAGAATGTGAGCTATACAACGTTTTAAGAGTGAAGGCGCCTCCTCTTCACACACACACACTCGTTTCTTGCCGAAAGAGTGATTTGTGTTGTAGCAGGGAAGCCAGGTTGCAGTTGAGGCGGTAACCTTTTCAGTCACTGACCCAGAACGTGTGTATGTGTGTGTGTGTGTGTGTGTGTGTGCGTGTGTGAGTGTGAGCTGGGGGAAGGAGGGGACGATGTTGAACATATGTCACTGGTTGTCCCCAAGAGACTGAGAGACACAGACATAAAGGGGGAAAGTGAGAGAGCGAGAGAGAACGGGAGATTGATACGGGGTCAGTCAGTGGGCTGTTTACAGACATTAAACCCCCCAAAAACAACTGTCAAATCACAGCGTCGCTCACAAACACACACACATTATAGTGATTAGATTTTCCAAAAGAGTCTGTAAAAACAGACAGTGTGGGACGAACGGATGGAATAATAGAAAGGGGAAAGAAATAGCCATTTTTATGCACAGCTGTGTGTCCTTGTCTCTTAATTATTGCATAGACTTATAAAAGTCTTGGTGCGTGTGAGTGTGTATATGAAGGCGCGGCCCCCTGAATGAGAGACAGGTGGAGTTACTGTATAACTGCCCTTAAACACTCATCATAGTTTAATAGACATAAGAAAGCTAAAAAGCGCACTTTACTGTCTCACCACCGCTGCCGCTCCGGCGTGAGTGCGCACGCACACGCGTGTGTGTCGAGGCGCTCTTGATGTGGTCATATTTATGTTCTTGTTAAAGCAAGAGACGGCAGCTCTTTGCCCAGTTACACATCATCCTTAGATTTCCCTCTTTTTTCTCGCTTCTCTTCATCATCCTTTTGTTTCAAAATGGCTTTTTGTCAACTGCCACCTACATTTTTGATTCACAAATAGTGCTGGTTGAAGTTTTATTATTATTATTATTAATGGCGTATTTTGTTCTAGGTGTTCATTTATTCTAATATACAGGACAAATGCGATT
The DNA here is from genome assembly GCA_033026305.1 of Cirrhinus molitorella. Lineage (NCBI taxonomy): Eukaryota > Metazoa > Chordata > Actinopteri > Cypriniformes > Cyprinidae > Cirrhinus > Cirrhinus molitorella. Next base: position 24,017,872 of record CM065131.1, read on the forward strand.
CATAAATAAAAATGCTATTTAAACATATTTTTACTCGAAGCATCGTTAAAATTTATTTTGATCAGTTTAAAAAATATAATTTCAGGATGATAGAACTAATGAAAAATATTATGCCTAATAATGCAATAAATTCAATTCTTGAATGAAAGAAATAAAAAAGAAAGTTTAGCAAAATTTCTTATTTAGTTTTTAAATTTAACAAAAATATTATTATTTGAAAAAGTTTTACAGGATAGTTTGACATGTTAACATGTTATTAAGTCAAATAAATATGTATTCAAAAGTGTTTTAGAATGTATTTAGATTTTATAATCTATATTTAATATTTTCAGATATTCATAATATGCAAAGTGTAAGGAAAGCATGCCGTCATAAAATATGACAAGAACTCAGAGTTAAACTGTGTCAGAACAAATTCATCTTGATAATGTCAAATAAAAATGTCAAAAGGTATGTAACACAACATGGTCAGGTCAAAGTGTCAAGTCAAATCTTTAGTCCTAAATTTATATTTGACCTCATTTTTAAGTGTAATATCTCTGTTTACTTTATTTTGCTACCCTAATTTACATAAATCAACTATAGTGTCCTGCACCCACTAATAAAAAAAAAATATATCTGACTGTAGCTAAGGCCCAGCCACCATACACTCATCATCACAGCAGGTTTTATCAAAAAATGTCACAATCTTTGTGTTGCGTTTGCTGCCTTGTCAGTTTTGTTCTATTATACTGTGTTGTTTGGGCGCACAATCATTTGTAAAGCAGCAAGGCCCATTTCACTCAGATCTACTTTAAATGCAGGACTGAAATCACCCCGGTCTCTCTTCTAGGGGGACAGATTGGTGGGGGTGAGTTAATAAGACAGCTGCTTGTGTCAGAGTTTTATTACCCCTGCATTTGTGTGGGGGACAACAAGCGAGAGAGTGGAAAATGATGAACTGCAGCTCCTGTTAAATATCAATACTGTATTATCCAGACCTGCTTTCCACTTAGGGATGAGCTGGTCCTTAGCCTAAAGGTCAGTGCTCTGTCTAACCTCTGTCCTTTGACCTTTTTCTCTCTCTTTTCGTCTTTTGATCAGACTGGGTTTGGATCCAAAACTGCTTGCGAAGATTCTAAACATGAGCTCAGGACGATGTTGGTCCAGTGACAAGTATAACCCTGTCCCGGGTGTTATGGAAGGAGTGCCGTCCGCAAACAACTACCAGGGAGGCTTTGGTACAAAGCTAATGGCTAAAGTAGGTGGAAGCATTTACGTTTTTTTCTTTTGATCATATTTATTTATTTACACCAAGGTGAAACTAGATAAAAACATGATGTGTTCACAGGATCTTGGTTTTGCTCAGAATACGGCGACCAGTACCCGGACCCCGATTCCTCTTGGTTCTTTGGCACACCAGATCTACCGCACAATGTGCGCTCGTGGCTATTCTAACAAAGACTTTTCCTCTGTCTTCCAGTTTTTACGAGAAGAGGGGGTATAGTAGGTCAAGTGAAAGTGAACCAGACTCTGTGGAAGAAATGGGCATTTTGTCTGGCTGGTTTAGTCTTTATATGCATGTGTGTCTATTTTGAAATGAATGTTACAGGTTTGTTAAGTTGTAGCCTAATGTTGACTCAGTTGACTTGAAAACTTTGCAGAGCCTTTTTTAACTAGTTCTATATGACCGGTTCCAACTGTTACTCAAGCTTGCTTACATCACACATTTACCTGAAAATGTTTACATTCATTTATTTCCATTTTGTTCCACTTAGAGCCAGTTCTGCGCCAAAATTGATTTTAGGTCCTGATCAGACGCTGCTAGAAATGCTTAAGGATGCATAAAACATACCTCATCTGTTTCAGTTTTGCTTAAACTGAATCGAAACTGTGAAAAATTTTGACAAAGAAATAGTGGGTCCCTCATTTTTCTGGAATAGTTACATTTAAAGGGATAGTTCACTCAAAAAATACAAAATTGATGAAAATGTACTCATCCTCAAGACATAAAAGATGTAGATGAGTTCATTTTTTTTTCATCGGAACAGAGTTTGAGAAATTTTGCATTACATCATTTGCTCCCCAATAGGAGTCAATGGGTGCTGTCAGAATGAGAGTTCAAACAGCTGATAAAAACATCACAATTATCTTCATAACTGCAGTTCATCAAGTAAAAGCTGTGTGTTTGTAGGAGACAAATACATCATTAAGATGTTTTAACTTTAAACCACTGTGCCCCGCTAAAATACAAGTCCTCTGTCCATAATTTTACTTTTTCCAGTGTAAAGTAGTTTCATCTGAATCAAGAGAGAAATATGCACAGATCAAGCACTTTTTACAAATAAAAAGAGTTCTACTAAACAAATATGTTGGTGGATTTTAGTATGACAGGACAACACAGGATGAACTTTTTCATTGGCTGAAACATTTTTATGGATTATGGACTGGTATTTTGTCCAGAAGCGATGGTTTAAAGTAAAAGTGCCTTAATGATGGATTTGTTGGTTTAAACAATGAACTTTAGCTTTTCGCTTCACAAGACATTAATTGATGGGACTGAAGTCGTGGATTATTTGTGGTTTATTGTGGTGTATTTAATAGTTGTTCAGACTCTCATTCTGACGGCACCCATTCACAGCAGATGATCCATTGGTGAGCAGGTGATGTAAAGCTAAATACCTCCAAATCTGTTCCAGTGAAAAAACTAACTCGTCTACATCTTGATAGCCTGAGGGTAAATTTTCATCACAGTTTCTTCTAGATGAACTATTCAATTAAAACTGACCTCTCTTTTACACTAAATAGTTTAAACACTTACAGCTGTCATTTTTGTGTTTTTATTTCTTTGATTTTGACTGTATTTTCTATCATTTTCCATTACTTCTCAACTAAACAAAAGGCTTTAAGTTGCCCTGATGTGTATGTACATATAAATGTCTATATTTGTAATGGTGCTGTATTGAGTATGAGCAGTGTTAATTGTCTCTGCTTTATAGAGGTCCTGTTGAGACTCAAACTAAGAAGAGACCGAAGCCATCTGTATGCTAGACACATACACTCGCCCATGTCTCAAGAATCAAGGTGTGTCTTCTATACAAAAATGTTCTTGTTCAGATTATGTCCTCAATAAAGAAGTTAATTGAGTTATCTTTTTTTAGGCAAAGTGCATAATACGTGCGTCGCCAAACTAATTTTCAACAATAATGGTTTTTAATACATTATAAAACAAATAGTCCCACCCCAAACTTGCAATAATGTCGCTATGTCGGGCTGGTCAAGCTGCTTAAACAAAAAGAACAAAGTTTCGATAGCATTGAAAGTATTTATAGGTTGTTTTTCAGGGATATCAGCCAACAAATGGCTTATTTATATTAGTTTGAGCAAATTAATCTCATACTATTTTAACATTCAAACATGTTTGTCTCTCTGATGTAATGCTATTTATAACTTTCTACAATTCATAGGAACGTTTAATAAGGCTGCGTTTGCGTTTGATGTGTGTTTAACTGAAGGGCCGGTATGTTTGGATTGGGTTAGGGAAGGACAAAGGGTGTTAATGATATCACCTTCAGGTTTAGAGGTTAGCGTACTTTAGTTATAACAAATAGTGATAGTAGTGATATTTTAAAGCTCAAATGAATTTGTTCCCTCACTTCCTTTTCTGATGTTGGTCCTCCGGTGTCTGCGGTCTGCCTGATTCTTCTTTTTCCATTGTTCTGTCCACATGCTCACACGCACTCATGCTCTACAAATGATGCCCTTATTTCCATCATCACAATCAGAAAAGCCAACAAAACAAGGCATCACCCGTGGGCTCTTTTCTTTAATGGTGTTTTTGGTCTTTCGTTCTTGTGTTTTTATTATTCCGGCAGTGCTGTTTGTGTCTGTAGACAGCCTCAGACAGGCCAACCCAGTCTGAACTAGCGCAGAGGTCGTTAAAACTGCTCTTATCCTCAACTTTTAATTGTAGGACTTAATTTTATGACCAATGCTCGTGATGTGCAGTTATGTGGCTGTAGCCTCAGACAGTCCTACACACTATAAGTGCACTAATTGTTTAACTGAGACTGCCGGTTGTTAACTGGGAGCTTAAAGATGTAGCTGTATAAGCGCACGTTAAACTGAATATGCAGGCATTGTATGGAGTTTTATTGATAACAATGCTCTACTAAATGTCTTAAAAAGATGATGTATTGATTTAGTTTACATAGCGTTGTAGTAGCAATAGTAGAAGTCTGGTTTAGGTGATCTAATTATAGATCACAGAGTTCATAGTCCACACCGTATTTCTTATCAGTAATGTTAAGACTTGTATTTATCTTATTGGCAAAAGGTTTTTATAGATTATACTTATATAAAGGGTGTATAACCAAAACTAGGAATGAGGCTTTTGGGAAGTAGAAGCAGTCATACGGACGTGCCATAAATGGATGTCATTAGCCGCCCAGACGATGTGCTGTCCAGTCTGACCTCGGTGAAAATCTACAACTTTTGAGCGTCGGCCATGTCGAGTGTGATTCATATTTGGGTTTTAATTTGTCCTCGTTTACAAGGGGAATGCTGGGTGCTGCGGTTTTCTCATTAACAGGACATGAAAGGCACTGTAAAGAGAGCAGCGGTGAAACCGGCCCACACTGACGTCTGTGCGTTCACACACATGGACAAGCAGACTCTTTAGACGGGCCTGGTCTCACTTCCACTGCAGAGGTCATAACTATCTTAAGCATCTCAACCCACCCAGCCAATCAAGATGTCATCCAGTCATTTTAGACATGCAACCATAAAAAAAATGTGTTGATATAAACTACTGTTTAAAAGTTTGGGTTCAGTAAGATTTTTATTTTATTTTATTAATTTAAAGAAAATTAAGATGCATTAACTTTATTGATATTATTAACTTTATTTATTGTTGTAAAGGTCTAAGACTCCTAAGAAGTTCTGACCTTTGTCACAAAAAGACTTTTCACCCCCGGTTTCATAAACAAGGCTTAAGCATAGTCTAGACTAAAGATGTACACCAGTAATGTTATCTTTTTTCTAAGGCATGTTTATAAAAATTACCTAAATGCCTTAATTGAACTATGGCCTAATCCTGACTTAGGCCAAGTCCTGTATATGAAACCGAAAACAAAAGAATTTGAAAACAATAAAATAAATACAGATATTGGACATTCTGAGAACCTTTTTATTCTGAGAATTTCGCAAGTTTTGCACACAGAATCGCTGAGACCGCGACGCGAATACCACCTCAACTGCACAAAACGGCTGTGAAAAAATGCGCGCTGTGTTTCTGGGGTGGACGTTGCCAAAACCAATCTCTGACGTTACCTCAAAAGCCGAAATGATGCCACACTTTAGCTTTATACACTGAGGCGGAAGCTGGAACTATTCTTTCATCCTTCATTAACGGCAACATTAGTGACGTGCCACTGTTCAATTTCAGAGATAAGAAACCTGCAATCTAGCGGTCAGGATATAAACTCAAAATCAAGCAACTGCTATGAAACTTTTTTGATTATCAATGTATCAATATTTTCTTATACCCCTAATAGACAGCAACGCAACTGGCGTGTTCAAGGCCCAGAAAGATAGTAAGGACATCATTAAAACAGACGTTGTGACATTAGTCATTCAATGTAATTTTATGAAGCTATGAGAATACTTTTTGTGCGCAAAGAAAACAAAAATAGCGACTTTATTCAACAATTTCTGCACATGTATGCATCGTGGTACTCTCGTGAACGTGCATTGAAGACTGACATGGAATAGAAGAAATTGTTGAATAAGTTATTTTAGTTTTCTTTGCACACAAAAAGTATTCTCGGTTTCGTAAAATTGAGGTTGAACCACTGATGCCACATGGACAATTTTATTGAAGTCCTTACTACCTTTCTTGCCCTTGAATGTGGTAGTTGCGTTGCTGCAGGGTTAGAAAGCTCCTGGATTTCATCAAAAATATCTTAATTTATGTTCTGAAGATGAACAAAGGTCTTATGGGTTTGGAACAACATGAGGGTGAGTAATTAATGACAGAATTTCAGTTTCCTTTTTGGATAAACTATCCCTTTAGGAATGCTTTGAAAATGAATGTAAAAACATGTTTATTGCTACAAAATATTTCTATTTTAAATAAATGCAGTTTTTGAACTTTATATTCAGCAAAGAATCCTGAAAATAAAATGTTTCCACAAAAATATTAAGGCACACAACTGTTTTCAGCAATGATAAATTAGTAATAAATGTTTCTTGAGCACCAAATTAGAATGATTTCTGAAGAATCATGTGACACTGAAGACTAGAATAATGCTGCTGTAAATTCAGCTTTGCCATCTAATATCCTGAATCGCATAAAAATATTTGTTGAGCATAAGAGACTTTTTTTTTTTTTTTTTAATAACCAACCCAAACTTTTGAACTGTTTATACATATAATTTACAGTTAGGTTAGTATATTTTTCATCTTGCACACTTTGCAGTGCAGTTTTCTGTGATGTATTAATGATTGAGCACTGTTGTTTTGCAAATTTGGCTACATATTTAAAAAATGTTACATTTTATATCTGACTAACATAAATTGTGATAATCATTAATAATAGTCTTTAAAGCAATTATGCTTATGGTTTAAAATACTAATCAGTAATGTTTTTATGTAATTTTTATGTTTGGCTCTATGTGTACATCATATGTGTAGAACAAAATGTGGTAAAACATAATTTAAAAAAAGTTATACTTTATAATTAGTTTTTTATTTTATGTATAACTTACTTTTATTTGTATTACATTTTTTACATTTTGAATATTTAAATTCAAAATGAAGTAAAATACCAAGTGAGTATATCCAGTGAGATTTTTGTTTGCACAAGAGATCTGATCTCATCATCTGGAATGACATGAAGAAACAGAACAAATTGAGACAGACTAAATCCAGAAGAGCTGTGGCAACGTCTCCAAGATGCTTCAAGAGACCTACCTACAAAGCTACCGTTAAGTTTTAGGCACTTGTATAAACATACTGTGAAATGAGTATGCTATCAAAATAATATCATGAATAGATTTTCATTATTAATGAACTTCTATGAACTAAATGAAATCAACATTTGATGTGACCATCCTTTGCGTTTAAAGCAGCTTTTGCCCTAGGTACACTTGTGCATAGTTTTTCAGGTAGCTTTGCAGGTAGGTCTCTTGCAGCATCTTGGAGACGTTGCCACAGTTTTTCTGGGTTTAGTCTGTCTCAGTTTGTTCTGTTTCTTCATGTCTTTCCAAACAGACTGGATGATGATGATGAGATCAGATCTCTATGTGGAGCACTGGCTGTTGTCAAAATCTCACTGGATTATTACAATTAATGGCAAAAAGAATGTTTGGAAATGTAAACTGATATTCTCCTACTGACACAATACAGCAAAAGATAGAAATAGCTGACTTAAAAGCATTTTTAGCTGGTAAAAGTACTAGTGTTCTAATAATTTGTCCACCACTGTATATCAAGATAATGGACTGTTTCAGTGTGCATTTATGCATTTTATAAAACTCCTTTTTTTGGGAGTCTGTGCATTTAAATTTCAGTGTAGTTTTATTTTATATCACCTGGTCAGTCGAGAACTAAATATAGAGTCTCCTTTTACAAAAATGACAACAACATCTTCAGAGCTTGGATACCCTTTAAAGAATGTACAAGGAGAGCAAGCCTGTCAGAAATGTACAGATGAGAAACAATTGCGGATTAACAATTGCATTTAGGAATCGCTGATTAATTGTTAAAAAAAGCGGATGAAAAATAGAGAGAGAGCAGTACGAAAGAGGATGAGATATTCTGCACCACTGGGAGTCTGCGGTTTTCTCTCATTACATTCCTGTTGCTCAGCCCTTTAAAAGTGCTTAAGATGATTAAGTGTGTGAGAGGCACTAGATTAGCCAATTAGTCACATCCCACGACATATCTGCATATGTACTCATGTTGTGCAGTGGGAGGTCCCTCTCTGTCTTCTTGTGTATGTGTGTGTGTTATGGGGGTCAGGTAGAAAGGCCTACACTAATTGCCCTTTCCCCAGTGAGTGTATATGTATGTAGACTCATTTAGATTCCTCTGTGGTGAGCCCTCAGTTCATTCCACTGTGTTCATTATCATACTCTAATAACTAGAACTGCAGCTTTTACAGAGAGAGAGATGCATGTGTAAGTGCCCTAGGGGTGGGAGGTGGGGAAGGCTGTTCAGGCTAGTGAATCAAGGGCCCTTGATTCATTTCCAGTGTCTTGAAAGGGCAATCTGTAATTTCAGACACTGCATCACTTGGTGCTACCCAGAGCGTCTTGTGTTTGGAAACACAGCAGTGGAATTTCTTAAGAAGAGTAATATAAAATTAAACTCTAACATAGTATAATATAACACCAGTTTTAAGATAATAATACAAGCTAAAAACTACAGCTACAGCAATTTGCCAAAACACATCTTCAACAGTTCAAAATCGCTTATTTTTTCATGCCCTTTCACACACTGCTGCTCAGATTTACAGGGAGATGATTTCTTCCTTTAATTTGCTGTATTACAAATGTGTAGTGTCTTTCCTGAGCATTTTTTTATTCTGCGCCTGTGCTTGTTTTGTGCATTATGTGAATCTTTTCCCCTCTCTCTGTCTGGCTTTCTCTCTGTATGATGTCATGTATGAGTAACGAGCGATGGGCACCGATATTCATCACCCGCTCCTGCACGTGCTCAGAGGGTCTTCATTATATTAATTACTCTTATTGGAAGAGTGATCATCGACCCAATCAGAATCCATCACATGCTGGTTCCCGTGGTGATCAGAATCCATCGCCAGCCGGATCCCAAGACGATTGGCCTGGTAAATGATGACAGTAGTGTACGGGCTGATGGCACACTGTACCCCACGGGGCGTTTCTTGTACATTTATTTATGTTAGCACAGGCTAGGATAACAGCAGTGTGCTGCTCGCCAGTAGTCCTCAGCCAAATTCAAGTACAACTGTTTACAACTGATAGTTTACCCAGAATTTAAAATTCTGTCATTAAAATATCAAGACCTTTGTTCCCCTTCGAGACACAAATTAAGATATCTTGGATGAAATCCAAGAGCTTTCTGACCTTGTATAGACAGCAACACAACTGACACGTTTAAGGCCCAGAAAGGCAGTGGTGGAAAGAGTACTGAAAAAATATACTCAAGTAAAAGTACCATTACATTCCCAAAAATGTAGTGTGATTAGAGTAAAAGTACTTATTCAAAAAACTACTTGAGTAGTTACATACTGTTTCACATTATCTTGTTTCTCAGAAAGAATTAAAAATATCTATCATGCATCCATTTTAAAATACATCAAAACAACACAGAAAAACTATTAAAGTGATGAACAGATGAAAGTTATTCTCAGTAGCCTACAATCATCACCATTTAAATTATATAGTTTTAAGTAGATTCAAAATCAAGTGCAAGGCCACTGAGACAGCATTCTGTTGTTGCACATAACATACAAAACACTATTAGAAAGTCATACCAGAGTTCAGAATATATACTGAACATATAAATAAAAACAGTATAAAAATAAATAATAAACAACACAGTTCTTTCTTAGTCATATTAAATGCAGCCATAATCAAAGTAGTCTATATTCTCTTAATATTCAAAGTGCATATAGAGACAAAATTTTTCAAGAATGAAACAGAGAGACCTGTTATAAAGCCTAGATATGTTATATAGCCTAATTTGTGCATTGGGGAGTCGCTGTCTAAACAAGGGGTATTAAAATTGCTTTTGAATGCGCGTGCGCGTTTTACTTTCGGTTTCGTTTTAACGATCGCATGAAACTCTGGATGATACTGAACATGCATTCTACAGGCACGTCTACACGCTTTGTCATAATAAGAGGATTAATAAGCTTGCAGATCTCAGGACTGAACAAAAAAGTCTGGCGTTTTGAGCAGTGAGTAGATTCTAACTGATAAACGCAAACACAAATATGTACTGGAGTCTGGCGTGAGGCGGCTGCCGCTTACTTTCATTTTGTTGTTAATGTTTATTTTGTTATTGAAGTTACGTTTGCAGCTTGCCGCATCCTTCTCCCTGAGTCTTGAACTTTGTTATGCACATATATACATCTTCCTTAAATCATCCTGGCGACCCATCTTTTAAGTCTAGAGACCTACCCAGGGTTTGAAAACCACTGCCTTCGAGGAAGATGCTGATAACTTGACTGAATTGATGCTTGAAGAGTGCCCTTCCAGCAGCCCTGATTAACAGCAGTTGGCGCTTAAAGTTTTTTGTGCACAAGCTGATTTGACTAGAGTCACGAGACCAATTACACTCTCTCTCTGTCCAATCAAGTTGATTGATAAATATAAAACTAAATTAAGCATGTAAGCAGGACCACAAACGGAGGGAAAATAGTGGAGTAAAAGTACCGATACATCACTTAAAATGTACTCAAGTAAAAGTAAAAGCACACAATTTTTAAACTACTCAGAAAAGTACAATTACTGAAAAAAACGACTTAATTACTGTAACGTGAGTATTTGTAATTCGTTACTTCACACCCCTGCAGAAAGGTAGTAAGGACATTGTTAGTCTCACGTAGTCAGACCTTCAGACTGACAGCAGAAGGTCTGGGAGCCTGGTCAGAGTCCATGACTGACAGGTAAAGTAACCAATCACGTTTCGATTTGTGTTGTATTATGTTTAGGGGCATGGCAATGTCATGAAACTTATTGCCTTAAAATATCTGAGTAATCAAACTCATTTTTTTAAGTTAGCAGAGCTTAAAATTCTCATGACAAGAGTGGCAGGGCTCAGAGCCATGGGAGCCAATCCCAGCCTTGCTTCCATGGTCCCACCCCACTCAACATATGAAAAATATACACAACTTACTTCCATAAAAGTCAAATTCATTTAGACCTCTATAGCTAAGTACTAGTTAGCTATAACACATCAACACATGCTAATGTAATTATCAGAAAGACTCTCAATATATACTTGCATTTAAACTGTCAAAGAACATGCAGTATATGCAGTCTTCAAATTTTGTTGTCCATCCTCAACCTAACCACAGGCTCTACTCTTTACCACAACGGTAACACTACAAAACCAACATAACAGAACCCTATGTAAACCCTAACATAACACAACATTTAAGTACTAACTAATGTCTCCCTTAATCTTGTGCAAAAAAACACAAAATAACACTTAATTTCACCATTTATTTTCCATGTTGTCTGATGCAAAGCATGCTGAGAACTAGAAAACTCAATTATTCTAAGTTCAGTTTACTACAATGACATTTTGAGCTTACAGAACTTATTTCAATAAAGTCCAATTAACTTTTCAGTTAGTTGAGTGAAAATAACTCATTTAATTTTAGTGAATTTCACTGTTCGGTTTTACAGTGTATGAAGCTACGAGAATACTTTTTGTGCGCAAAGAAAATGAAAATCTTCGACGCGCGTTTTGTTTTTGTTGCGCCCGTAAAATGATGGTTGAACCACAGGTGTCACATGGACTATTAACAATGTCCTTACTACCTTTCTGGGCCTTGAACGTGGTAGTTGTGTTGCTGTCTATGCAGGGTCAGAAAGGTCTCGGATTTAATCAAAAATATCTTAATTTGTGTTCTGAAGACGAACAAAGGTCTTACGGGTTTGCAACGACATGAGGGTGAGTAATTAATGTGAAAGATGAACTATCCCTTCAATGTGGTTCTTGTACCTTAAGAAGCAAACATATCTGATACTAAAATGCTCTCAATCTGATATCACATTTTTCAGACCATATTTTACATTGCTGTAAAATCCTGGTGGCCTTGATTTTTCTTCCTGACAACATTTACTCAATTTTTCTCCTCTTTATGTGTTAGAATTTAATCTGACAGCATCTAAACACTGCTTCAGGGCTTGTTTGGCAAAACTAATTGGGTTGGATGAACCAGGGCAATCAAGTTGTATAAATTAGGCAATATAACAACGTAATCAATACACCTAAGCATGTCACTTTAACAGCGGAATTCACATTATGGAGATAAAGCTCTTCAAGCCATCATGTCGTAATGAAAGAACAACTGTTTCCAATACCTCTGCTGCTGCACTTGATGTTTGCTTCATGGTCAATTGACTCGGCAGTTCATCCATGCCTCTGTTAATTGAACGAGGTAAGAAGGCAAGAGTTAGAGAGGCAGAGAAAGGCAGTTGGTGTAGAAAAGATGGTAGAAAAATGTGTGCGAGAGAGAGAAAGTGATTTAGCACTAAAGCGTCATTGATTAGCTGTTCAGCTTTGCAGTGGTTCTCAGCCAACTCAGCCTCATCACAGCAACACAAACACATAAACGCCCATAATTGGCTAATTTAGAGATGGGAGGAGTCTGTGGATAATGGACCTGGGGATTAGCCACTGTTCTTTAGCAGAGATAGCCAATGAAATGCTGGTAACTCTGTATGCGTGTGCTTGTTTGCATCTGAACAAAAGCTATAGCGAGTATTTTGAGAAAAGATACAGAGGACAAAGGTGGCCACAATGTGTTCTTTCCTTCGTTTTCTCTCTTTTCTCCCACAGCTCCAATCATTCATCACCCCATCATGCCCTCTCGATGGGGTGGAACTGGCCGGGGGCTTCTGGGATATGGTGCTGGACAGGGAATGATGGGATAGCGTAGTCGCGATGTCATCACTAATCCGGCGCTCTCATCCACTGAGCTAAATCTTCATCTATCAGCGAGACCCTGTGCCATTAAAGCTGCTGCACACACTTACACACACACACATACAGCTCAGTGGAGCATTGGGCTGGGCAGATGGAGTAAATATAGATAGAATTGGTTTGATTGGAATAGAAAAGGCCAGTGAGTTCCTGTGTGGCTGTCAGAGGGTAAAGAGAATAGATGGACATGGGGGTGCCCTCTCACTGCCTTTCTAAACACACACACTCAGCGCTCAACACAAATACCTACAAAACTTTTTTCTTACACATAAACATTTTAAAGCCAAACAGGACAATACATTTACATTAACATATACTGAAAATTCTGTGCATCTGTATACAGTGGGTATAAAAAGTCTACACACCCCTGTTAAAATGCCAGGTTTATGTCATTTAAAAAAATATATATATATCACAAATAATTAAAAAAAAAATAACTTTTTCCACCTTTATTGTGACCTATAACTTGTACAACTCAACTGAAAAACAAACTGAAATCTCTTTTTCTGTGGAAAGTAAAAATGAAAAAACTAAAATAATGTGGTTGCATTAGTGTACACACCCTTAAACTAAAACTTGGTCAAAGCACCTTTTGATTTTATTACAGCACTCTTTTTGAAAGTGAAAAAAAGTGAAAGTGACGAGACGTGAGGCCAAGTATGGTGACCCATACTAGGAATTTGTGCTCTGCATTTAACCCATCCAAGTGCACACACACAGTAGTGAACACACACACACCGTGAACACACACCCGGAGCAGTGGGCAGCCATTGCATTGCTGCGGCGCCCGGGGAGCAGTTGGGGGTTCGGTGCCTTGCTCAAGGGTCTCACCTCAGTCGTGGTATTGACGATGGAGAGAGCGCTGATTATTCACTCCCCCCACCGACAATCCCTGCCGGACCTGGGACTCGAACCTGCAACCTTTTGATTACAAGTCCGACTCCCTAACCATTAGGCCACGGCTGCCCCCGTGGCCTAATGTATGAGTTTGGCTGCCCCCGTGGCCTAATGTATGGGTATGAGTTTATCAGCATGGCACATCTTGACTTGGCAAGATGTGCCCACTCTTCTTTGCAAAAACACTCCAAATCTGCCAGATTGCGAGGGCATCTTTTATGCACAGCCCTCTTCAGATCACCCCACAGATCACCCCACATTTTAGAATGGCTAATCGTTGATTAGTAAGTCATCGCGTCATTGGCTATACTAATTGGTTGAGTATTGTTATTATACTCTAGTGTTGCCAAATGAAAGGAGAGTTTTTCCAAGTAAAAAAAAAGCTTTTTTAAAACTGGGGATTCACCCAAAAATACAAACGAATTACCCACCCTCATGTCGTTCCAAACCCATACGACCTTCATTCATCTTGGGAACACAAATTCAAATATTTTTGATGAAAACTTGAATAGACAGCAATGCAGCCGACACATTCAAGGCCCAGAAAGATAGTAAGGACATCATAAAATTGTCCATTTGACATCAGTGGTTCAACCATAATGTTATGAAGCAACGAGAATACTTTTTGTGCGCAAAGCAAACAAAAATAACAACTTTATTGAACAATTTATTCTCTTCTGTGTCAGTCTTGGCCACGCATTTAGACGAGTACCACGACACTTATGGTTATAAGCCAGAAATTGCATATTGTAAGCAGACATGGCAACACTACTACTACTACCACACACACACACACACACACACAGTTTCCCGTTTAGCGGAGCACCATGAGGCTCTATCTATCCTCTAAAGCTCATTGATTCTGTCAAACTTCAGATGGAGAGGAGTCCATTCAACCATCTCTCTCTTTCTCTCCCCCCTTTACTACCCGAACATGCTCTTTTTTCCCCTCTACATCCCCATGCATCCATTCCTTCTCCATCTCTCTCCTCTATTATTCCCCTTTTCACACCCTCTCACTCACTTAAAATCAATATTGATTATTATCTTTTAAGAGTCATGTCTAGTCTGCAGCATAGAGAAAAGGGAGGCAGCATAGCTGTATTTTATTTCACATCATCATCATCATCATTTCTTCTTTGCAGGAGTTACTACTTATCAGTGAGCATAAATTGCAAGAGGAGAGGAGAAAAGAAGGATGCGAGGGAAATGAGAATGAGAGGGAGGAGGAGAGGAAGACACACAACCTATAGAGCAGCCCATATTGATTGCTTTTATGAAGTGAGAAGAGAAAAGGTGTGTATGTGTTTAACTTACACAGCAACTTTATATGTAAAGGTTTTTTTTTTTTTTTGTATTTTTTTTATTTTAGCCTTATTGCATTTAAAAGGCATTTTCAAATGCATGACCATCATTTTAATACATATACAAAGAATGTGCACTTTGAATTTGTGTTTTAACTTGAATGTGTGCGTGTGTGTCCTTTCATGGTTGGTGCTCCATCACACTGTTTCTGATTGGTCCATGATTACTATTGACACTCTGATGATGGACATGAATAAAAGTGGCTGTGATGAGATAAGACTTTTACAGGGCTATCTCTCACCCACCTTTATCACCCAGACTCTGTGTGTGTGTGTGTGTGTGTGTGTGTGTGTGAGTATTGGACAGGACATTTAAGAACGGGGAATGAGAATAGAGTGAACTGGTAAGAGAAAGAGAGATGGGAGCTCACATTCAGTATTTTTTTCCCCGCTGTTGCTGATAAATCTGATGCAGTTGACACTTTAAAAATCTGCAAAATCCATCAAAGTGGAGGTCAGCCATTAATACCCATATACCTTATTGTTCAAAGTATTACTGGCTGCCATTTATGAATTTTGTGCATGTAAGGGAACAGTAAATCTGCTTGCATTATGTGGTTTGTGTACTTGTCTGTAAATCTGACCCTGGATGTATTATTTGAAAAGGGGATGATCTTGCAGTTCATGAAACAACATTTTCCAGTAGGCGAAAGAGAGACAGAATAGAGAGAGAGAGAGAGTAAAATAGACAGAGAGAAACTCAAGAGGTCAACTGATTGTAAGAGAGACCCATAAAAGTTCCATTAACCTGTTCAGAGTTAAGAGCTTGTTCAGCTTAGCTACAGACAACTAGCACAAACAGAACATCACCATAAAAACCAAACACACATACAGGTTATACTCGGAGAACCCTTCTATCTTCAACATACTTTATCTGGACGTGCTTAAAGCCGTGCATTTCCTCTGAATGAGTCACAACACAGAGACGCCAGTGTGTGTGTGTGAGAGAGTTTGTATGTGCATGATTTAGTGTGCTTGACTCCCACACTCAAAGTGAGTGGCTCAAACACAAACAGTGAGTTATCTTTAAAGTTGTCCATTAAAGATGGAAACTCAGATCCACCCGCCATGCTTCCATTCCTTGTTCTTTCATCCATTCTTTTCTATTCTTCCCCTTTTTAAAAATCTATTATTATTCCATTGGAGCTTAAGTTGCATAACACACTTGAGTCAGAGGCATTTTTTTGTTTTACATGATTTATTTTCTATGTTTAAAGGGATAGTAATGTTATGAAGCTACATGAATACGTTTTGTGTGCAAAGAAAACAATTTCTTCTCTTCCGTGTCAGTCTTCAACACACATTCACAAGAACCTGGATCTGCTGCACCTTGTTTACAAGTAGAGGAAAGCACACGCATACATCGTGGTACTCTTTTGAATGTGTGTCGAAGATTGACAGAAATTGTTGAATTGAGTTACTTTTGTTTTCTTTGCACACAAAAAGTACTCTCATAGCTTCGTAAAATTATGGTTGAACCACTGATGTCAGTGTACGTTTCTGGGACTTGAACATGTCAGATGTGTTGCTGTCTATGCAGGGTTAGAAAGCTCTCGGATTTCATCAAAAATAACTTAATTTGTAATCAGAAGATGATTGAAGGTCTTACAGGTTTGAAACAACATGAGAGTGAGTAATAAATGACAGAATTTTCATTTGGATGAACTAACCCTTTATTGTGGTATTTGTACCTTCAGAGACAAACATATCTGATACTAAAATGCTCTCAGTCAATGATATTGCATTTTTCATAAAATATTTTACATTGCTTTGTCAGTTGTAGTACCCTAATGGCCTAAATTTACTAAAATTAAATAAACATTTTCATTTTGGGGGAAACTAATCCTTTAATATTTTTATTTGAAATAACAAATATGTAACATAAATATATGGCATGAAAGTCTTGTCATTGGCATAACTAAAATGGCAAGTATTTATATGTCACAGAAATAGAAGTCATTGTCCTGCTGCTATTGAAAGAATGCTACTAAATTCCTGAATTTCCTTGACTTTTGCAAAAAGAATTCCAATTTAATAAGTAGAATGAATAAGTAGAAAGTAAAATGAATTAAATGTGAACAAAAGTACTGTGTTTTTTAGAAAATAGAAAAGCAAAGATTGTCAAGATTTTGTAAGGCTTGACTGAAAAAAGCACTGAAGATATCTGTTTGTCCAGAATAGTTATGTACTTAGCTAATTATTTTAGAATTTTTATAATTAAAGGATTAGTTCACTTCCAGAATAAAAATTTCCTCATACTTTACTCACCCCCATGTCATCCAAGATGTTCATGTCTTTTTTTCTTCAGTCGAAGAAATTAAGGTTTTTGAGGAAAACATTCGGTTACACTTTATTTTGATAGTCCACTTTAGACATTCTACTAACTGTAAGTAACTTTGTAGCTACATGTCAACTACTTGTCAACTACATATCAACTAAATCTCATTATTTGCAACTACATGTCCACTAACTCTCAGAGTAGACTTTAGGGTTAGTTTAGGGTAGGTTTAGGGTTAGTTGAATAAGTTCACAAAGAAAGTGTTAGAAGATATTAAGCAGACAGTCTACTAATACTCTACTAACTGCTAGTTGACATTTTGTTGCAAAGTTAATTACTGTTAGTAGAATATCTAAAGTGGACTATCAAAATAAAGTGTTACCAAACATTCCAGAATTTTCCTGCATGTAGCGGGCTTCAATGCCAATCAATGGGTTGAAGGTCCAAATTGCAGTTTCAGTGCAGCTTCAAAGAGCTCTACATGATCCCAGCCAAGAAAAAAGGGTCTTATCTAGTGAAACAATCAGTCATTTTCTTAAAAAAAAAAAAAAACATTTTTTATAATCTTTAACCACAAATGTTTGTCTTGCACTAGCTCTGTGATGCGCATGTGCGATTGCGTAATAACGTTTGGATAATAACGTTTTGTTTGTTTTTTTAAGAAAATGACAGATTGTTTTGTTAGATAAGACCCTTATTCCTTGGCTGGTATCGTGTAGAGCCCTTAGAAGCTGCATTGAAACTGCAATTTGGAAGTTCAATATGGAGAAAAATTCTGTTTCTTTACGACTGAAGATAGAAAGACATGAACATCTTGGATGACATGGGGGTGAGTAAATTATCAGGTAATTTTTCTTCTGGAAGTGAACTAATCCTTCAACTTTTTGGACCAGGGTACATTAGAACAGTGGTTTCCAATCCTGGTCCTGGGGACCCACTGCTCTGCACATTTTGTATGTCTCCCTTATCTGACACACTTAGGTTCATGGATCTCTCTCCTAACGAGCTGATGATCTGAATCAGGTGTGTTAAATAAAGGAGACACACAAAATGTGCAGAGCAGTGGGTCCCCAGGACCAGGATTGAAAACCACTGCATTAGAATACCTTATCTGTGGTGAATTCCGTTGAATTACAATTCAGTCAAATTCCTCTTTCTGTCAATTTTTTATTTAAACTTCTGCATTTTGCACAACCCTGGAAATTGTCACAGTAATGTGAAAATGTGAAAATTTAATTTTGCTTGCCAAAAAGTCTTTGAAAGTCGGTTCCATCTGAATATGGCAACAAGAACAAAAAGTATATTATAACTATTTTAATACAGTCTAATGAAAGCTTGAGCAAGCAGCTTAGCCACTGCACATAGCTCATGTCTTGAATCTTTAACAGCAGCTAGAGTGTAGAGGGGGAAAACCAGGACACCCCTGTCATGCGCCAATGATTCTCCTGTCAGTGTGCGCCTTGTCCTGTTGCCTTCTGGGGGTTGGGGGTTGGAGCATATCGGACACAAGTAAAAGGGCCAGAGAGCTGTAATGAAAACACATCACTTGTTCCCAGGGCTACACCATCACACGCATACAGTACTTGCATACACACTTCTCTACTTGTATAACATTCGCCTGCAACATTCACCTCTCATCATCCTTTCTAAAAGTTTAGGTGGAATATTTCTCTTTATTAGCAATTGTCAATCCAGTATAAACACTGTCAGTATTTGTTTATGAGAACTCTCTTGAACTGTACGTTTTTCTAACGTATATGTTGATATTCTTCAGTTGTTTTGATATTTCACAGTGTTATACTTTTTTTTCTCTCTGATAAAGGACTGAGAAAAGATGGGAAAACTCAGGGTTTGGCGTGGTTGCCGTGCAGCTCGGCGGCATGGTTGCCGAGTAATAAAGCGTAGTGCTGTAAAATAAAACGAGGTGTGGAGAGAGCTGGAGAGCACTGCAAAGCCATTGGCTCCCTGAGTCATCATAAAACAATAACTCACTCCCATAAAACAAAGTGCTTATTAAATTATTTTAAACAATATTGCATGATTTGGGCACACTGAGCTGAGCTTGCAGCGGCATGAGAAAATAGAAAATAAAATTAATTATTGGCACTTAGCAATGTACATATTATACATATACATATTTTGTGATTACAATATAGTTGTTGTAGGTATAATCTTTCCGACCTGTAAAGGAGAATTTAACTGACGGAAGTAATTTTATAAATAAATTATAATAATATAATGAACTGAATTGTCAAGTTTGCATTACATTACAATAGATAGCTTAAAAACAAAACCTTATAAAAATGTGATTATAATTCATGTATTTCTGGTAAATTACATATTGAAAAGAGAACACAAGATCGGTTTGTCTCAAGTCAGATAGATGTTTGAATGAAATGTACTATTGTTGCAAAAGACAGTCAGGGTCACACGATGTAATTTATTTGCGTTAGTAGACTAGTGCAGAGACATAATACATTTATCTGAAGAAAAAAAAAACATACAACCATGACCTTGACTATTGATTTTATATTGTTTATGGCACCAAATGATTTTCATGGTTGTTTTAAAAATGTCCTTAGATAGAGCCTCAAATAAAATGGGTTTAATTCAATGGAAACATTTAACTATTTTCCTTCATAATTATTAATGACTTAACCAGTGTGCTCTTACAAGCCCAATTTATCCAAATAACAGTTTTAAAGCATCTTAATCATATTCTCCATGTGAAATGTATTTGGACTAAAAGCAGATTTCCCCAACACAGTAGTCACCAAGGTGAAAAAAGAACCTTGTACTTCTCGTGTATGGGTTTACTTATGTCGCCTTTTTACACAAATCTCAGTTTGTTTCAGTCTGTTACTTGTAATAGTGTGTAAAGTTAAATGATAACCTAATAGTCAACAATAGTCAAAAAGGTTATCCCTTCTCAAGTAAGTGGAACATGTCAAAAAAATTGTTAGTTAAAATACAGTGTGAGATTTAGAGGCTAACCTGTATTATTTAGACTGGTGGTAGATATAGCGCTAAAGTAATGGGTATGATTCTCTGGAAATATACAAGAATTAATAAATGTATACCTTAAATGCAACGTAAAGCACTTTAAAGGGATAGTTCACCCAAAAATGAAAATTCTGTCATTAATTACTCCGAGAGCTTTCTGACTGTTCTTAGACAGCAATGCAACTGACACGTTCAAGGTCCAGAAAGGTAGCAATGACATCATTAAAATAGTCCATGTTCAACTGTAATTTTATGAAGCTACAAGAATACTTTTTGTGTGCAAAGAGAACAAAAATAATGACTTCATTCAACAATTTCTTCTCTTCCATGTCAGTCTTAGAAATGCGTTCTTGAGAGTACCATGAAACATGCGTGTGGTTCTGCTGATGCAATTAATAATAATAACAGAATTTTATTTTTGGGTGAACTATCCTTATAAAGGTAATCTATTATGCTCCATTATGCCCCCTTTTAATATTATAAGTCTCGGGTTTCTCCAGAATGTGTCTGTAAAGTTTATTTATTATAATATTTATTTAAATGCCTATTTTGAGTGGAAGCAAAAACACATTGTTTTCATGCATGTCTCTTTAAATGCAAATGAGTTGCTGCTCCCCGCCCTATCTTCCAGAATAGAACTGTGCCTTTACAGTTAGTACCTGGTTTAAAAGGGTCTTGCTGCAGGCGTGCACTTGCACTCTCAGACTTGCATTTTCAGACTTGCACTCTCAGACACCCGCACTTCCGCAACGATTTCACCTCCTTTTTATTTTTTATTTTATTTAATTAGTTTATTATTTTTTAAATTGAATCTCTTAACATTGTACAACAGTAGCCAGGTATAGTGAAGACAAGAAAAAGGAAACTAAATTACGATATCTGTTGCATTCGCCACATGCAGTCTCCATCACTTGCAAGAATCATGCGTGTTGCCAGTGGAGAGAAGGCGCTGTGGTGGTTAAACGATTAAAACTAATTTAGTACCACATACACGGTCCTGCAAGTCATCTGTAGGATGCAATTAAAAGATCAGATTCAATATAGCCTACAGTTTATCAGTATAATGTATATGTATATGTGTTCTCCTCTCATACCACAAAATGTGGCACATAATGTGGCATAACAGACTAAGATGATAAAGACCAAACTTAGTTTGCTCCTCTTCATTATTAAAACATAACTAATATGTACATACAAGCAAGTGAGCCCCGAATAAACACAACACGTAAAGTTTCGCATTTTCAATACAGAATAAACTGTCTACACAGTCTACAACCCTTTATATCATCGTCTTTGTCCATTAAGCTACATTACGTGTTTTATTTAGGCTATGATTTTGTATGGCTATGATTTTCTATTTTCTTGACTGTATGGAGTTGGTCCTTTTAATATTAGGCTACTTAATGCATGCAGGTTCATATCCTCTGGTCTGAATATACTTTGCATCAACAATAAGTTTTACTGAATTTAGTCTTTATCATCTTAGTCCGTTATTATTCCACGTTATGCTACACACATAACATAGGCTAAGTGAAAGTTTGTGCTTTGTGTTCATGACCATCTGCTTGCCTTGTAGTCCATCAAATTAATAAACTAGCTATATATCGAATTTGATCTTTTAATTGCACCTACTTTATCTTAATACATTAACCCATATTAAGTGTTTATTTTTCTACGGGATGAAAATGCTTAATGAGAGATTTTACTAGTATTTACCATACTTTCAAAACAAACAAAACAAACAAAAAAAAAAAATTAAAAAGGAAAAATATGCAATATTAAAATAATTTAAGAAAAAACATTGTTTTTTTCTTAATAAAACACAAGATTTGGTTTTCAAAAAGCTTTTTTTCAAAAGGTACATCTTGAAAAAGGGGGGTCATCTTATACACACACAAAAGCGTCTGTCACATGGCATTTGAGTACTAAACTAAGTTCTCTTTCTTGTCTTATTGCTTAAATTGTCAAATACACAGTTTATGTTAAAAACACACACGTTACAAAAACAGTTGGTTATGTCTGTGAAGGTAAACAGCTGGGGAAAAAATTGCATGTTAATTATAGATCTGTGTGGCAGTGCAGATTAAGGGGCGGTAATATTAAAATAAGATCCCATTTGCACCACGGAAGCAAAAATCTAAATTACAGATTTTCGTGATATGTCACCTGAGTCTTTATAAGGCGTAAATGCAAAAAATATCTGCATATGTGATATTCCAGCCCGATCTCATGGCAAATTGGACGTATTTTATGAGGTGGCTTAATCGTACGAATTCGTATGACCTCACTCATACAAATTCATAAGTTTTTGGCTAAATCGTACATATTTTACGAGTTCCCAATTCGTATGAATTCATACGAATGCCCTTCACTTAACCCCGCCCCTAAACCTACCCATCACTGGGGTCTAGGCAAATCGTACAAAATCGCACAAGTGAGGTCATAAGAATTCGTACAAATTAGCCACCTCGTAAAATATGTACAAATTCCCATGAGATTGCGTTGGATATTCATAAAATGTTTTGTCCGATCACTTAGGTATACCTCTAGATTTAGAAGTACATTCAGAAAAGCATGTAAGCTGCTTGGAAGGTGAAATAACCCCAGATGAGGCACCAGATTTGTATCTTCTACCTCCTGAGACTAAATTGTTAAAGTATGCTCATAATTTGTTTTAATAACATCCTCCTAAGCAATGCTCTTATGGTCCACATTGCACCTTAACCAGAAGGAGATTCTGGCTGCATCTCAGCTCTGAGCATTGACCAGGTTAAACACATTGCTTGGCCTCTGTCTCTCTCTTTTTCTCTCTCAATGTTAAATGAAGAATGTGGGGGCATCGACCGGCCGCTCTTCTGATCTGTGAATCCATCAGTATAGGCAATGAAGAGCTGGACAGAGCTACTATTACTGCTGCAGCTACTGAAGAGGGCCACAGTAGATCTATATAGAACAAGACAGAAAGAGAGATACAATTAGAGAGAGAGAAGAATAACTCTACTAGGGGTTTAGAGCTAAAAATTATTTATGGCTCTCTGTGGTGAAATTGACCATACATCCTAAGTGTACGTTGACAGCCGTGAACAAAACACTGAACAATAGTGTTCTAATACAGCACTGAATATATAATTGGACTGTGTACCTAATGCCAATATGATTTTACTTTAAGCTCTGAAGATCCCCAGAACATATACTGCAGTCTAACGTTTGTTTTTAGCTTAAAAAATTGGCTTGCTGTTGACAATTATGCTGAAAGTCTGACAAACAGATTCAGATGGAAATTATGTGGTATCTGGAGTCTTTTCTCATTTGGATCTCTTTCATGGAGAATCTACCACATAATTTTTGTGTACCTGCATGATTCTTTTTTTTTTTTTTTTTTAAGGTTGCTGTAAGATAAAGGTTTTTAAATCTGGTTCTGGAGTACCCAGGCAATGCACATTTTGGAAATCTCCACCTATCTGGCATATCTATTTTAAGTCTTGGATCATCTACTAATATATAAACCCACTGTTGTAAATGATTATTTTGATGTTTGGATCTACACTTTGCAGGAAGGTAGAGCAGAATTTAACAGGTGATTATGTTAATTCTTGTGGTTTAAAAAAAAACCCTCAGCAGCATGGTTTTCTCTGTAGATTGATGTACACTTTAGAGAAAATCCAATTACATTCCCTTCAAGCAAAAACAAAGTATTTTTCATTCATTTATTTTGATGTATAACAGCATGATTGATTTTTTAATATTATATGTACCTCTAGTTTTATTAAGGGTTGCTGAGAAAATGCTAAACTAATGATTATGATAATGATGATGATATTTAAATGAAATCTAAATTATTGTGTGAAACTTCACAACTGTTTCTCGCTGTAGTGAACATACCATAGAACTTGTTTGAAATGGAGTTTAGATTAATATTCAAATGTTAATAATCATAACTTCTGCTGCCCCTTGTGCTTGTGTAACAGTGTTTTGCTTGAGTTCTCCAGAATGACTAATGATGTGACCTTATGTAGTTAATTGATGGCTTTTGTAGAAACAGACCAGATCCATATATAAAGATAAGTAGGTTCTTTAGAGGACTGAATAGACAGTAGTGTACTGAAAGCTTACATTCAGTGATAGTTCTAAAATATATTTGTAACGTTTACATTCAAATTTCAATTTAAAGGCTATAGAGTAAAGCAGAATTTTTTTTTAATTATCAACCCATTTCTTACAGAAATATATTATATTATTTTGAAATATATATATATATATATATATATATATATCATGTGAGTGAAAAGTAAGGTTCATCTAGGAAGATATTCTTAGTTATTCTTAGATACTCTGAGCGCCCCCATGATGGATTCTAACTTCCGTTTCAGTGCTGTTGTGTTCCGGTCTCCATAGAAATCCACGTTAAAATGGGGTAAAAATCGACTGAATTAATTAAATTGAAACTTTTTTAATATAACTAGATATATAAATGTGCGCAGGGTTAAGCTGTGCAGTTGTTGGCTGCCACAGTAACAGAATGTATAGGTGTATATATGTCCAAACTGTTTTCAATGCAGCTAACCTTGCTTCGCTTCATCTTCCTACTCATTAAACTATGACAGGTAAATTGCTTTAAAAAGACGCCATTGCGACAGTGTAAAGTGATGAAACTTTTCAAAACCGTTTTCATATGTTTTAACGTTATATTATCCGCTTGGAAAATAGGCTACGTTAATTTGACTACAAAACAACAGTGACCGGAAATGTAAAGCACCGTTCGAATCGGGCAACACTTCCGCGTTCAGGAAAAAGGTGGATTTAAGAGGATGAAAGTTTAACTTGAGTTTACAAGTTGACTGCTTTTGTAAACAGTATAATAGAGAATAGACTGTAAAAGAAATGTTATAAATTAAGACATGTTCTACAATAACACGCTAATAAGACTGCAGCTATACTAAAAAAAAAAAAAAAAAACGGTACCCATTGTGCTCTTGAATAAATTACAAAGGGCATTTTTGTTGGCCTGCTTGACTACTTTGTTACTTCAACCTGGACTCACTGTCTCCGGTGCACCGTAAATAACGCTGATAGACGCCGAAGGAATATGACTTTAACACACCCGATTGATTTAATGTGACCTCTACTTTCGTAATTCTATTGGATGCCTATTTAACTCAGATTGTCCCGTACACTTGCGCATTAATTCCTCATTCATCATCATTAGGCAGTGAGCGGTCCATTCACGCCTCGCTCTGCCTGCTGTAAATTAGAACGTAAACAGGCTTTTAAACAGTCGCCGTCTTGAGATGCGCTCCAACGGACAGATGCGAGGTTCCGCCCATGCCTGTGGAGTATTGTCGCTTTAGAAAAAAGGAAACATCTCATTCTTATAATACAGTCATCCATATCTTTATCACTGTTTTTGATTAACTTTTGGTGTGTAGTGTAATCATGGTTACAAACATTTTTATTTTCAACTTCTAGATGAAGACATGCTAAATTCGCATATAACAGAATAATCAATCATACAGCTAAAAGTAATATTTTTCTGCAACTAGGCACTGAAAATACACTGCACACCTTTTGACATGGATTTCTTTGTTACCCATGCACGTGCTCATTGGTGCTGGTAAACTGGCGTTGGGTACGCGCATAAAATGTCACATTTGTCGAACAAGTTTAAATTTATTAGACGTGGTTATTAGCCCTATATGGTATTTGGATTTTTTTTTCTTTTATTATTAATTGTCAATTTAGTCTCTGGCCATTTCTTATACCTTCCTTCGCAATTTAATGTAACAACCAGACATAAATCCGTCTTTAACTGCTCCGGTTTAAATGGCATATTATTCCAAACATATGCATTTTAATCAACTTGGTCACACTTACAAGAACTGCTTCTAATAAGGCCATCAATCACGTGCGTAACCAGGACCTTCTGGCGTTGGCTCGTGTGTGTGGGAGGAGGTGAATTGTTTGGGCAGGGATCACTAGCAATTGGTGACATTTTGTTTGTAAAATAGAAGCAATTAAAAATCAAAACACCTCGTTTCAATGAATCAAAAATCTCTTGATTCATATAGTTAAAACTGACTTGAGATGGTTTAGCATATGCACGGTTAATGGAGGGAAAACAAACAGATTATTATTTTCTGCTCTTTTTTGCCAACAAATGGCTCTAATTGCAATAACATAACTTAAATTCTGAAAATTGTAATGTATTTTAGGTTTTCTACTTGTTTTTCCTTCTGTACTTCGGCTTGGAAGGTGGGAGTCAGTTTTGATCTCATTTTAATATTCTAGTTTGTGCTTTGGCAGTCCGACGTGTGATAGTTAGACACAATATCCAGCCTTCTCTATTATGTCCAGAAAGCTTCAATTTGCCGCTCCAGGTGCCACAATTACGCGGACAACCTAGCTAATTAACGTGAGTTGATTGGTGAGGTGGAGGCATCATCGATCTTTTTGCATTCCAATATCTCCACAAGACATTTCATTCCAATCTTTCTATTAACAGCACCGGAATATGGCTTGTGCTGGGTGCCCGCGGGGACTACTTAACAGCTCGTTCAGATGAAGAGGTCCAGTTATGTCCAAGTTATTAGATCATTTCAGTGTTTCAGAAGAAAATAATAGAGGCCATATAACATAAAGGTGACAACACGCTGTAATTTTAAACCAATGTATGGTGTCATATTGAAGATTGCTGCTGTCTAGTTTTTATTGTCGAAGCTTATGTGTCTTTTTTTTTCTTTTTTTACATTTTCGTTCTCAGATTCTTCACATCAGATTGATTTGAGGCTTGTTTGTCTTCCAGAAATTCTAGATAGATATATACATATAGATAGATTTAATTCATCTACAAATCGTTAAGGAAATAACTTAAAATGTTTCATCACTAATAGCGTGAGATGTTTCCAGTAGCCTATATACCATTGTTGTTTCAGGAATGAATATTAGTCACTCTACACTTTTCGTTTGAAATAGTTTATTATGAAATTCATTTTAATCAGAACACTGTTGACCCATTTTTCGCGTATTTTCCAAAACCTGAAATCAACCTAACTGAGCAGAATAGGAATACGTAAACTGTACATTAAAGAAAACTTTATGCAAGTGTTGAACTCAAAATACATACAAAATATTGCGGTCAATAAATAATGCCACGTCTGATGATGTCCATAAATATTAGCGTTTATGCTTGGTATATCATTTTACTTGTGTGTATGTTTATTGTATTGTGTGTCTCAGAGAGAAGGTGAAGCCAACAACAAGGCCGGTACGGGATTGGGGTATTCAGCTGACTGTATGCGGGTAAGACAGGCATCTCTGGCTTGCCCCAATTTGCCGCATGTGATTGTCCAATGGATCTCTAGCGCATGTTCTCCCGTCAAGCCAGCAAGCCTCGCATGGAGCTTCTTAATCCGCTCCCCTGGCGCCTTGTTACCGGTTTGGCAGACAAGTCTCTGAGCGTGCAGCATTATCATTAATTCAACATTCAAAATTTCTCCCTTCCGAATACATCACTCCTTAATTTCCCTCGCATCTGCACATTTCGGTGTGCTACCGGGACCGGGTGTTCGTGGAGGAGGAATAATGAGCCAACCGTGCTCGGTTAACAAATCCCCTTGTTAAAAAGCTAGATGAAAAACATCGCTTTAATGTTAAAGAAACTGCATGTGGGTCAATTTGTATGGGTATGAAAGAGTATAAATTATGATAGATTTTTGCACTATCCTCCAGTCATTTTTTACAAATATATTTCCTTGTCTCCTGTCACATTTTTGTTTATAGGGTGTAGCCTACTTAAAATGTATTTGAGTTAATAAGATATCTCTTTTATCAATATCTAATTTCTCCAAAGATTATGTGTCCGTGGCCTGACAGTGTATGAATAGACTCCGTCTGCACAACATATAGCTTCTTAACTGGAAAACATCCACAGTTTCGAAACTTAACTAAAGCAGATTTCTGTTGTGTTGTGCAAGCTGCTTTGAGTACGTTCATGCGATGACCTAAATACTGCCAAAGTGCCCCAAGCTGATCCGGATAGTACCCGAAGAAACTGTAGCCTCTTTGGTGTCGTCTTATCTGGTAAGTGGCACTTCCTCCCTCTGGTCCAAAGACACTGAAGATGATTTACTGATGACTGCTGGCGAGAACGTGAGGAAGGCCTCAGTCCTGGTCGTGGGCGAACACGAGAAGTCTGCGCTGTTGGACCTATGTGGGAGCCCGTTTGACTGACTGGCAGCGTGACAGGCAAGGCAGGAGCATGGGCTTCCCCCGGGACCAAGACCATGACCCGGGCTGGGGTACAGTGATGGGTGTCTGAAGGCGCACAGCAGCTCAGGACGCGGGTATGGATGCGAAAGAACCCGAAAACTGTCCAGCGAGCGCAGAGGATTAGAGAATGGACCCCCGGTGGCAGAGGCTGAACCTGCAGTCACACCGCTGAGTGGAGAGTAGTAAGGTAGAGGCAGGTGAGATTGAAACGGATAGGGCAAGCTGCCCGTAGCTGCAGCATGGCTCATCATATAAGTGTAAAAGGCGGGGTCGGCAGGATGCGGCCAAGTCATGGCGAGCCTCTGTCTCTTGTCCTTCATGCGACGGTTCTGAAACCAAACCTGTAACCAAAAGTAGCAAAGTAGGCATAAGGTAATATAGTAATGGCTGAGGCCTGGTGCATGTAGGCAAAGCCCATTTCGATAAGCAATCAACCAAGAGAAATTGTCCCATAATTAAACAAACAAATTGTGTTTAAAAAAAAAAAAAGTATTTTACTCTAATTTTTAAAAATTCTCATCGTTTGATGAGCTTGCTCGTATTGTTTGATAGAGCAATCTTGGCAGGGTTATTTTCTATACTCATAGTAGCTGGATGGTAATTTATCAAGCCACCTTTATCAAAATAAATATCTTAAAATTAACGCAAAATAGAATTGGAGGCGCAGTGCATTACCTTTATTGTTGTTTCCGGTAAATTTAAGGCAGCTGCCAGCTCGCACCTACGTGGCCTGGACACGTAATTTTCCCGATAAAACTCTTTCTCCAGTCGTGCTATCTGCTCCCTCGTGAATGCTGTTCGATACCTTCGCATCTGGTCAGACCCATAGTTGAGAGCACCGGGGCCTGAGCCCATCTTGTTGTCCACACCGACTTCTTTACCGTGGTTCGGCGAGCCCATTGTCAGTCCTTACAGAAAATAAGTATTAGTGATTTTATGACGTACATTGCAAGATCACTGGTTACCGATAATTAATATAGCGTTCATACAGCATTGCTTGCGAATTAAATTCGATATATTTTGTTAATATTAATCGAGATCTCAGACAAATAGCCAAAATAATAGCTAGCGCAAAAAAAAAAAAAAAAAAAATAACAAGCTCAGTCATTGGGATTACATGTTTTTATTATTTTATCTCGAGAAAAGATAATAAAACATGTCTAAATCTCTGAACGTGTCATTATTTTTTCCAAAATATGGACTAACCAAATAAGCGGCTTTGGTAATACATTTGATTTAACTAATGTGCACGTCCGATGAAAATTATTTTAATTATGATATTGTTGATTTATGCATGCTTAAAACAGCTATATACTTAATATGTTTTCTTTACTATAAATAATGTATTTAATCTAAATGATGAAACATAAAAGTATAAACTAAGACTAAGAATTTGAAAGTACATTAGTATATGGTAACAATTAAATTAAACTATATTTACAATGGGCATTCTTAAATATTGTTTTTGTAATAAAGCCAGCAAATTCACCAAAATAATAATAAAAAAAAGTTATTGAGATGTTGGAGATTGGTGTAAGATGACTTGACAACTTGTTAAAGCCTGGACAACACCCCAGATACAAGGTGGCCTTGTAATTGACTCGTTAATTCAAAAAGCTTGCAACAACGTAACAGGAGCTGACAATCGAACGAGGTCTCAAGCAGCTACACGACAGATCGATTAAACGTGGTAATATGTTCGCTTGTATTTTCAAACATTTTGGGAGAAGAAACCGGAAAATAAGAATAAATGCAAATAAGAATGCTATGAGCAGCAGTTTTTACCTTGTCCACTCGGGTAATCCATGCTCTCTGGGGTACAACTGACATCTATTTCCTCATAGAGGTCTGATTCCGCATCTGAGCTGCTGGCATCTTTGTTAGGGGTGTGTGACAGGTCTCTGTCCGGCGCGGAGGGCTTGCTAGCAAGTGTCACATCTCCGTACTTTGCGCTACGTTGTCCCATTGTCGCGTCATCCACTAGGTTTTGCGAAAAAGGCACGGGGCTTAGTCTGTTCTGGTTAATCGGTTTGTCCGGCAGCTTGCGCATGGAGTCTCCAATAGCCTCCGTCAAATTAGAGGCAGTTTTGGCAGACAGTGTGCCAACCTGACCACCCTCGGCGCGCATCAGCATGTCCTTAGCGCTGTCCATAACCGTTAGACTAGAGCAGAGTGCCAGATCTCCCGGAGCTTGGTGAGACAGTTTGGAGCAGCAAACGCAGACGAGAAGCTGTGCAATGCGAGCGCTCGGGAGTGCTGCACGAACTCTGGGAGGGATCACCATTGCCCTCTCTCTCCTCAAGCGCTGTCATTCTTAATAGGGCAGTCGTCATAATAGAAGGCTCAGTGACGCCACACGTCGATTTGGAGTGTATAAACAGAGCGGCGGAGTAGTCTAGCAGAGACTAGAGGTGAATTCAAGGCTATAACACAAAACGATAAACTGGACCAGATTAAATACTACAAAGATGCACCAATTTTGAATTTGTATCTGCTTTTTCTTTTTACACGTTTACGCTACAATCTAATCACTTATTTTTAACTGATATTGGGTCTGCTCACAATATACCAAATATAATAATCAGAATGTCAGTATCGTTTTTGCTTCACTAAACTCAAACAATTCTTCTCACATTAGAGAAGAAAAAAATAGTTGAGGGCTTTTTTGATGGCTGAAAAAAAACTAATGTCCATTAACGACAGTCAGGGTTTGAATAATGTGATAGAACGCAGGTATGGTCAAACCCTATCTATTATCTCCCTGTCTTGAGCCCACTTGGATAAGGAGTTATAATGGCAGCCTTTCGGAATATTTTAGCACATGTTCTTTGCGGATCAACACAGTCGGTGCGAGTTGGAAGACGTCAGACCGAATGGGAATATTCTAAAGATGAGGAGGGCTGTCTCTCCGCCAGCGGCGTAATTTGAAGTGTACAAGTTCCATCCTTTCTTCTTTCAGCTCACCATCTCAGTCACGCTTCGCTCTTTCTCCCGCCCTAACTCGATCTTCCAAAGTGGTGTCAAGTAAAGTGCAAAAAGGTCAGGTCCCCGTGACCAAGAGTAAGAATAACAGGCTATTTGACATTTAATTAGATTTGTTTGAGCCGCGCCAACAATGCATATACCCTCACCGCGTATTGGCGGGAAGCAGCTGTCCAGTTTCATTTTATGGAATGTTTCAAATGATTAGTCCAGTCACAACACGTTAATTTCACAATAGTATATTTATGTATATGTATATATGTATATTTATGTCGATATCAAAATATTGGTCTTCAAAACCAGTCTATCATTACAAAATACGACGTTGTATTCTGTAGAGTCCAATTGTATGTTTTTCATAAATGTCTTCAAAGCGTTTTCTTTCTAAAACTTATATTTAACATTATTTATTAGATCCAAATATCTTATTTCAGACGTGTTTACATTCATTTTTATCTTCATGTCTTACGTGTAGTTGTAAGCATGGTAGCAGACAGAAATGGACAAAGTTCAAAATTCTGTTCTATCTCTTGGTCATTGACAAAACCAACACTTTAATGATAGTAAGGCTTATGAGTTTCGGGCTCCAGGAGACGAGTCTGTCGGGTATATTATAACATATGCAAAGATAACCTAGCGCACTGCTTGCTTTCAGGGAGGAGGCCGCTCCCTCCTCCACTTTGATGTCGGAGTTCAGGCAGTAAAAATTCACAACAAGCTGTGATGAAGTTCAATAGCTTTAAAGAATATAGCCTCGGGAGGTTTTAACTTGATATTACTTCTCAACCCAAATCGCTTTCATCGTTTTTGGTGGCGTAATATAGCCCGCTACAACTGTGTGGCTTTTCCGTATAACCACACTTAACAACACCGATGATGCATCACAGAAGCAGCAATAGGATCATAACTAACTGGGATGTAATTAGTTCTACTTCTTTATCTTAATTGCACGCAAACCACCCGCTCTCTGAAAAACAAGAGTCGTTTTCCCAAAGTAAGCCTAATGTTTTCATTAAAATACATTATTTAATTTAAATGATGTTCATTAAAACAGTTAATTAAACTGCACATGTATTTATTTCTGCACCGAGCAAATGGCCAGAGAGCAAGTAGCCAGGTTAAGAGTTAGTAGAGTATTTTGGGAATGCTGTAGGCGAATTGTTTTTCGTTTCAAAGGCTTTGTTGAGAACGGTGATTATCATATGTTACATGCAGATCAAAATTCCAATCTTCTCATTTCTCTTCAGTCATACATGTTTTTCCCTTTTGTTTAGTGTGTGGGAAATTCAGGGACGTTTTACAAGCGCGTCTACATACAACCGCCCTGAGTAGATGGGACACGCATGTTGGAGAGTGACGTCAGACTCTCGATTTGTGTGGCTGCTGTGACACAATCATCAAAGCTGTCCTCGTGCGCCCTCGCCTGTTAGAAAAAAATAAAAACACCCCCTCTTTCTCTCTCTCTCCTCTCTCTGTCTCTGTTTCTCAATGGTCAATTTTGGTGTTCCTTATTGACAAGAAAAAAAACTATACATTTGTATTCCCAAAACATCTGAGAAATAGCTGCCTGTAACGAGAACATGTGAGATATAAAATTCTGCTTTTAAAGTAAAAATAAATAAATAAATAAATATGAGTAGTGCATAAAATGTAAAATAAAACGAGTAACGGTGCACATTAAACTGCAGCAGCTTTCCTGTAGCCCAATTTAGTGTAGCAACCCTAAAATCCTGGTTTCAGTTGTTCTGTATGCGTAAATGTGAACTAAATAGGTATAAAGAATTATTTAACTAAGAAATACTAAATGCACAAGTAATTCTATTCTAGAATTATTTTATATAGAAAGACAAACTTAAAAAGAATAATTTTATTGTAATGATCATATGTTGAGTAAAGGAGATTCAGTTTAGTGTTCATACATGTGACCCTGGACCACAAAACCAGTCATAAAGGTAATTTTTTATTATTATTGTAAATAATCTTTCCATTGATGTATGGTTTGTTAGGATAGGATAAAACTATTTAAATATCTGGAATTTGATGGTTCAAAAAAAATCTAAATATTGAAAAAATTGCCTTTGAAGTTTTAGCCATGCATATTAATAATCAAAAAATAAGTTTTTATATATTTATGGTAGAAAATTAACAAAATATGTTTATGGAATGTGATCTTTACTTAATATCCAGATTTGTGGCATAAAATAAATAATCGATAATTTTGACCCATACAATGTATTGTTGGCTATTGCTACAAATATACCCCTGCTACTTAAGACTGGCTTTGTGGTCCAGAGTCACATATTATGGCAGACAGACACATAATGTTACACAACAGTGTTTGTGTTTCCTTATAGTATAGGTAGTTTCTTACTGTAAAGTTGTCAGATGTGTAGTTAAACATTCACTGCATGTTCCTGTGTTTTGTGGATTTTGTCAGAAAAAATAAGTTCTGTATTGATCACGGTGTGAGCACAAACTTTACTCTTTTGGCAGCCATGTTTTTATATCCATTTCTAGTGAGCCTGTGTCCACTGAGACTTTACTTTGTAAAAAGAGACTTGTGTACTTTATTTAGCCAGACAGTATTTTATTTTGTTGCTGTGTTTCCCAGTTGGTGACCACTATTTTTATTTAATTTTTGTTGTAATTTGTTTAATCTAATTTGTTTGACAGTATTGTTTTGGTCCAGAGTGTCAGTGTGATGGGGGTGAGTAGATGTTAGTGTTAGTGAAACATCAGGACTAGGACTAGCTGGCACTCTTAGTATAATGTGTTTTTGATGTTTTCAAAACGTTATTATTTTCTTAATAACTAGAAGACTTTTGCTGCGGTTTTGACATGTTTCTTGGTCTTTCGTGGACGCTTTTTTGGTTGCAAAAAGATAATTGTGTATTGATGCAACAAGTGATTTTTTTCCGCCAATACTTTGGGACAAGTATAAAATATTTCAACAAGAGTCGCCCTGCAATCTTTATGGTAATACAATACAGAGAAAAAGGTATGTTTCAAATCAAACCTTATTGCACATTTGATTTTATTTCACTAAATCAGTATGTTTGGGCTCACTTTTGCTGTCAAGAGTGGACCTTAATTCATTTACTTTGTCTTATTTTGTGTACATTCCAAAACTGCCAATAAACCCTTTTGTGGGCGGACCTTGCAGGCGTCCTTGAACTTTAAACAATCATATATTTGTCATTCTTTCCTGCAAAGAGCAGGAACATTTACTGCATCCTGTACATTTTTTGTACAGTCAAGTCATTAAATTAAACGGATAAATTCGCTATGTCGATGAATTTGTGGGCTGCTTGAATGTGTTTATTTATTATATTCCTCCC
This sequence comes from Cirrhinus molitorella, assembly GCA_033026305.1. Lineage (NCBI taxonomy): Eukaryota > Metazoa > Chordata > Actinopteri > Cypriniformes > Cyprinidae > Cirrhinus > Cirrhinus molitorella. Next base: position 24,052,680 of record CM065131.1, read on the forward strand.
ACCCTATATGTAGCTCTTTCTACAAAAACCTGATAATATTCTGGAATTTTACGACGTCTAATTGGCTATACTCTGATTCTTTAAGTACGTCTTCCTTGTCTGATACTTTTATGTCGAATGACAGAAATTTCCTCATTGAGAAATGGTATCTTTTATGTACACATTTACCGTTCTTTTTTGTAGTGTATTCCCAATTCTGTTTTTCCGCACAAAGTTTACTCAGCAATATCCATGTTTTATCATTTGCATTCACTTTCAGCTACACGTGTGAAACGGATGTAATATCAGTTGTTGATCTTTTAATCAGTTAGTCATGCATTTAGTTGAGCAGACAAGCATCATATTTAAACTTCTGACCACCATGCAAACATGTTTTTTGTAACTGTTTCCTTTCTTTGGTTGATTAACAGAGTTGATTTTATTAATCGTTTTATAATGGGATCACTTAACTGATCTCTAGTTTATTGTGGCTTCTTATTGACAAGTCTTTTTCCCTTGTCAGGTTTAGTGGGATTATATAACATAATAGACTAATAACATGTTGCGGTTTCGGTAATTCTTGTGTTAGCTCACATCAGAGGGGAGTTTTAGGCCTTGTCGCGCGTCGACTGCACCAGATCCGCCCATAGTGCTTACCAAACTTCCGCTAGAGGTTTAACAACTCTGCCCAACTTGAACTTGACCATGGCGAGAGCAGAATGTTTTTACTTTCGAACTGCAAAAGTTTCAGAGGGCGATTTTTTTAAGTATGTGGGCAGTGTTAGCAGAAATGTATAATAAATGAACACTCTTCAGAACAAAATGTACATTCTGTTAAAGAACACTTTTTTACCACAAGTCTGCAGTGATCCAGTGGCCAATTAAAGGACGCTTGTCTTAGAAGAACTGGATGTCAAAACACGGGCACTTGGTTTCCATTTATCATAATATCCTTTTTAATTTTAGAGAGGCTGCCCAAATTTAAACCAGTCTCCGAAATCATACTCGCATAGTTATGCGCGTGAAATTCATTTTAATTCATAATTCATTTAATTAATGTTAAGACTTCCACTGTCGTAGATATTTTGTAGCGCTTAATGTTATGAACTTTGTGTTTAATAAATGCTTTGAATTTCGTTTTTAACTCAAACTCACATTTTTATATTTTATGAATGTGTTTTGGATAAATACAAGACAAATCGAATGAGTTTCACAGAAATGTCTGTTTCAAAAATGCTGATCAAAAATGAAAGCGAGAGATGCCTTATTTTTAAGGCCTTCCTCGAATTTCGGCTCCTTTACAGACAACGGTTAAATCGACAAATAAGTATTCAATTTCGTTTTTTTAATGAAATTCACTAGGAGTGGTCATTAATGGTTTATCTTAAAATTATATTATTCAGTATAATGTTTTGCATGCAAATGCACAGAATCTGAATTTCTTATAGTGTCACTGTAGACTATTTTAAATATTGCACAGTATAAATAAACATATTTGTGAATTTTAAATTCGTAGTGTTCAGTTTATTCATAAATTTGATAAAATATTTACATTTATTTTACCAGAAAAAGTACATTTGAGATAAAACATGTTTTATCGGAGCGTCCTGGCCAAGTCAGTAACACAAAACAAGTCTAGCAAACAGAAATTAAATAATAAAAATTAAATAATAAAGAGAATCAATACATAACTAAATCATACAAAAGATCTACAATTAGATGTTGCTGCCTACAAATCTGATTTGTTGTGGATCAGTACAGTGGATTATTTCGTTTTAGGCATTCGCTAAATAGACCATTATTTGTACATGGGCAACAGAGCAATTGAGATTCAGCTCGTGAAAGTCTTTAGGTTTTCCAATCTAGAGAAGAAAAATCTTTTACCTCATGTCAATGAACCATTATTTAACATTATTTTTGTTGTTAGAACTAAACGCTAATAATTAATACGCTGAAAAAGAAATGTTAAACTATTGAGCAATGCCCAGTTCACTGTACTATGAAATGCACTTTACTTTTCAACTTGTGTACATTCATGTTAAAAATATTATATTAAAATATTTTGGTTTTGCAGTGAAATCACCCTTTCGATGTTGTTGTTGTATACACGTTGGTTACACGTTAATTTCATTGTGTGATATAAGAAATACGTTATTACTCCTACTCTCGTTTCAGTGTTTGTATTTAGACGCATGTATCCTACATTGTTGTTATCCAACATACACAGTCTTGCTGCCCATAGATCACAAGACTATTATGCGCTATCCATACCTCACAGTATTAGGCTAATTTTCTAAGAAAATATATTGTTAAACCCCAATTTCAGTTCACTACAGCGTGAAATCTTAGTACAATATTTGTTTTTTAACAATCCTGTTGTTGAGGTTCAAATATCGTTCGATAAAGACAATAGATGCGTACACTTTTAATTTTGCCAATATTACATTATCATCCCATGTATTGATGCAAATTCATTACCTTTAGCAAGTTAGCCGTGTGGAATTTTCAGAAAATAAAATTACATAAAAAATATCCATTTAAATTATGTTATTTTTGTAATAGTAGACTCAATAGTCTTATTGTGTATCGTCTTAGAAAAAGAGAATGGGAAATGTTTCACATTCCCGCGATTGTGCAGTTTTCTACCAGCAAACAGCCAATGTCCAAACTACCCAGACAAGAAAAGAAAGGAAGAATTTTTTTTTTTTTTTTTTTAAACAAAACTACTGCTGGCAGCGTTCTTCTTCGAATCTACGGTGTGTTGCTTTATGAATCAGCATTATTTAAATATGTAGAATTACATTTAACAACATTAAGCGCGCTTTGGACTGCAAATTCGTAGTGTTATTGTTCAAAATATCTGCAGAAAAAAAATAATCGTTTTGATGCAACATCAGAACCAAATATAGAGTGTTGATCCTTGTTCCTGTAACACTGCGCCCATACAAAACAATAGGCTACTATTTAGTTTGACACTTTTCAACATCCGTACCTAAATACATCGTGTCCTTCCAAAAAAGAAAAAAAAACCGCTATATTCTAACACACATCCAATTGGTTAAAATGCAAAATCGAAAGTAAGGCATGTTAAATTGTATTATAATTCTTCACAGATTCGCTAACATTTGTGATACAAAGTGACAGGCCAGTAAAAGTAAAAAGCTTCTGTGACGTCTCTCATTCACCAAAGATTTCTCACCATTCGACTCCTTTCCTTTGTAAGCTTTTAGGCTGCTCATCAAACTCTGAATAGGCCAACAGGCATAGTGTTGCGGCCAGACTGCAACTTTCAACTTGACCTTGGCCTGCAGACGCTTCAGCCCCGCACGTAAAATGCACAGACGAATACAGGGGGTGTTCTCTGTCTCCGCATCTTGTAAACAAAACGGAAGCCGCCGCAGCAGGACTTCATGCCACGTTTAAAAATTGGAAATTTTTCTTTAACTGCCATCACTTGCAACCAATTTTCTGAGCACCGTGAAAATAACCTATAGATTTCGTTTTAACCGTTAAAGGGCACACCTGGCTTGCTTTAGCACACTTGTATTGCTTCATAAGGCATCCAACGCTTACAGTTTTGTTGAATGAATATAGCCAAATCTTTGAGATTGTAAAGAAATTAGTCAAACATTTAGAGATTAGCTTTTTTTTGACTATGATTATGTACTTGCTAACCCCCTTGTTAAGCAGTTAACACGAGGAATTAGGATTTTAAAAACATTTTCAGTGTGTTTGTTGAAGCGTTAATGCTGAAGTTGATTGAAGGGCCACCAAGGACTGGACAATGGCAGCAACTCACAAATGGACGTTTGCAAAAATGAACTGGAGTGAGCTTATTCCTTTACAATTACGCAATGCTCGTTCAACGTTTACCTCAGCTCCCAGGGCTACTTTAACAAAACATGCAATATTTGTTTTAGGCTTTCAATGAAGTGGATGCAGAGATGAAATCTTATGAAGGACCACAGCATTCTTTATTTTTCGTTTATTTACTTACGCATCCCTTCACTTTTTAGGGCTTCTTGAAATGGATTAAATCCTTTGACAGATTGTCATCTCACATCACTGCATTTGTGCTCGGTTTAATTGTTAGCACTTGAGATGATTATCGTCCTCGTTTACATATCACATGACCAGTTTCGAACCAATCCAGAAGTGATTCTGGTTATGCGCAGGGTGCGTCAGAGTCGCTTGACTCTCGCGGAATCGACTATCTCCTCTTTTTCAGTCTCGGGGCTTCTCAAAAAAGAGCCATACGTCTCAATGTCCGACGGGCTATGACAACGTCACTGCTTCTCCGCCCGCGCTGGATTGACCCGGTCATGTTTCTCTATGATAACGGTGGCGGCTTGGACGACACCGGCAAGAATATGGAAGGGTTCACGGGAGGTAACTTCTCTCCGAGCCCGTGTAGGAATTTGATGGCTCACCCTGCCTCTCTTGCTCCCAGCGCTGCTTATCCGTCAAGCGAAGTGGCTGCCGCTGGAGCGGGTGAGCCTGGGAAGCAATGCAGCCCCTGCTCAGCCGTCCAGGGTTCAGCCAGCGCTTCAATTTCCTACGGATATTTCGGTGGCGGTGGATACTATCCCTGCCGAATGTCCCACCACCACGGGACTGGTGGAGGTGTGAAGACATGTGCCCAGTCCCCCGCCTCTGCCTCACCTTACGGGGAAAAATACATGGACACGTCCGCTTCTACAGGCGAAGATTACACCACCACCCGCGCCAAAGAGTTTGCCTTCTACTCGAGCTACGCCTCGAGCCCATATCAGCCAGTTCCGAGCTATCTGGATGTGCCCGTAGTCCAGGCAATGAGCGGGCCTGCAGAGACCCGGCATGAGACCTTATTACCAATGGAGAGTTACCAACCGTGGGCTATCACAGCTAGTGGCTGGAACGGGCAGGTCTACTGCACCAAAGAGCAGCCACAGACGGGAAACGTGTGGAAGTCGTCTATACCAGGTGAGGCTAATGTCAAAAATTCCACAGTAGCCTAATAGTACATTTATTCTCGCTGTCAAAACAGTATGTTCATGTTGCGTATATAACAAAACATCTCTAAAGTGTTATCCTTAAACACATTGTAATACTTTTAATGTAATCTTCAGAGGCAGTGTCTCACGGAGGGGCAGACGGTAGCTCTTTTCGCCGCGGGAGGAAGAAACGTGTTCCATACACCAAGGTGCAACTGAAGGAGCTTGAAAGGGAGTATGCTGCAAACAAGTTTATCACCAAGGACAAACGCAGGCGGATATCCGCTCAGACCAACCTGTCTGAACGACAGGTCACTATCTGGTTCCAGAACCGACGGGTAAAGGAGAAAAAAGTCGTCAACAAATTAAAAAGTTAGCTTTGCTCTGTGTAAATGCAATTGAACAATTTTGAACAGCGATGCCCCCCCCACACACACACTCAAAGCTATGAAATTATAGACGTTTTAACGAATATTTGTTTTCCTTGGACTACGCTTTGAAGTGACCACTTTGGATCGGACAGGGTTGATGGTGACGCGGTGCGTCATTTCTGGGCTGCAAACGGTCTATGGCCATATTCCCAACTCAGGACAAAGAGGGCCAAAAGATAAGTTTGTTTGTTGAGATTATTTTCTGCTCACCAAAATTTCTGTGGAGAGAAATACATTGGATATTTAAATTGTGATACTGTAACTATTTACAGTGTGGTACGACTTTTCTTTCACCACCTCCAGTGTCGATTATAATTGAAATTATACATTGCTTCAAATCTCAACATGAAATTTCGTCTCATGCTGGAGAATATGAGGTATGGAGCCTATAGTTATTTAGGCCATGTACAATCTGTTGTTATATTTGTGCCAAAATAATATACACTATAGACTTACTGTGTGTTTGTGTGTCAAAAAGTACCTTAAGTGTGTTCTGTCGTTGTAAAGTGTTGCGCAAAACTCGTCCTAATAAACCATTCATAAGAAAAACATGCATGGCGACGTAATTAATGTATACTTATGTATTGCAACATCCAACCACGATATTATTACCCACCAACGTGGCAAAAATAAACTTGAACGTTGACTAGTTCTTTGTAAATGTAGTAGTTGGTAGAAGCAAGTAATGGACCTGTTGGATGGTGTTCAAAACTTTAAAGACTGTAAAATATGTATGTCTTCGTGAATATACTATTTTTTTTTCTTGTCCATAGACTGAAACAAGGAATGATGCATTTGAATTTGCTCGAGTGCCTGCGAAAACTAGGTGACTGCGTGTCTCAGCAGTGTGATAGAGCAATTGCGCCATCTTCTGATGTACATTTGTAAGTAAAGCGGCTGGCCTTGGTCATGTTAATTAATACATTTAATAAAGGCCAAAAATAAATAATTGTACAAATTGAATCCCACACAATAATCTGTTATGTATCAGTGTATAACTCATTCACTTTACGCTTCCTTGTCTTAGAAGTTACTTTCCACGGAGCGTATGTGTAAATTAATAATGTAAAATAAACATAAGAAAACAAAAATGAACTCTAACAATAAAATATATATACAAAAAATAACCTAACACAAGAACTATTTTTAAATAATTGTTTTTAAAAACGGTATTATTAACAAAGTTTTGCCTTTATTATATTGCTATTATATTGTTACATTTGTATCTTATTATATTGTTGTTGAGATCACTTGGATCTGTTTGTCGATTACGACAATTAGATGCTAAGTTCATGTAGGATGAAATATTTATTTTACATACATTAAACATTTAAGTTGCCGGGTATTGGATTGATTGAGACAGAAATTAGGACTTGTAGATACATGTTAATGTATCCAAATTACACATGACGATATAATAGACAAGTAAGATACCTTTAAGAACATCAAGCCTCAAGCCGTGTTTATCAAGCCTCTGGCTTTTAAATCGATCCTACTTAGGGCAATATCACACTTGAATACAATAAAATAAAAACTTAAATGTTAAAAATGTAAAAACAAAAAACAAAAAACAAAACAACAACAACAAAAAAAAAAACACAGTGTTTTGCTCGAATCTTATGATATACCAGACAGAAAATGTAATTTAATGCTTTTTATTTTTTTAATTTTCTTAAAAATATACATTTGAAAGGATTTTTTAAAAAATAGAGTTCTTTTAGAACACATAGAATTTGAAATTATTTTAGTTTGACAGCTTTTTTACGGCTTTCTACTGCTGCTGCTGAATTCCCATCGAATTTTGGAGTTACGATCTGGTCTTTCATTTTATTTTAGGAGTAAACTAGGCTTAGTTTATGGAGTCGTACTTTGTTTATAGTCATGTCATGGGTAATTTCAGATCAGGTTTGATGGGGTGTTACAGTATTTGTAGTTTTGTTTGGTATATAGGAGAAGCCACACGCAGACGACACGATTTTTTATTTAATTATTTTAACTATCCTTAGCAATAAGCTGTGGTTTGCTACATTATACACTAAATAAAACCCTATGAATAACTAAATTGAACAAGATTTTTATTTATTTTTTTTTGGTTGTTGTTGTTGTTGTTTAAATCAGGATGGGAATACAACGGTAAACTTTAAATTCTGCTGAATACGCAAACTAGCACGTGTTATCACAGACACTATTGGCTAGTCTATAGGTGGAAAATAAACTAAAAACAAAAAATATTTAATCCATTATTTGTTTAACTCGTGGTTGGCACAGTTATGAAAGTAAATTTCATAACTGTGTTTTAGGGAGAAAATGGTACCACCCTAGTATTAAATATCATATTTTGTCCTATTTTGCAGCTAGATGATGTTTTCCCGCGTGAAAACCTCTGTGGTCTGTAAAAATAATTGCTTGTAACGACTGTCTTATATCGTCTTTTGTATTTCCAGAATAGTTTATTATTATTAATATTATTATTCCATGTAAACAAATAAACGTAAAAGGCTTTCAGGTTATTTTTGTATCTCCATACACATCCATATTCACATTAGATCATAACTTCTCGGAATATACAAATCACAATAAGACAAAGGATTGACAATGGTAACGTGTTAGACGTTCCAAACTCACGTTTCAGTTTTCTGCGTCTGCTTGTGTGTGTAAGATCTGTTGTGTTGACGTAATGTCTCAAGTGCGAGCACGTAGTCTAGAGAGAGTGAACGCATTTTAAGCATTCACGAGTCCTGTGCTCATTAGTAAATCTGGTTTCTAGCGCCATCTAAAGAACAAAAATGAAACCGCATCTGCAATTATTTTCCAAGGGATATTAATTTCTCTTTGCATTATTTTTTCTATCTAGATTTTGTTGTTGTCAGTTAGCTAACGACCAGTACGAATTCGACTATTATAGTATGTCACATCTTAATAAGGACCTGTCATAACTAGAAGCACTTTTTAATGTGATTTGTTTTGTATAAACCATATTGTTAAGATTTGACTGTCCGTATTGATAGAAAAACATAAAAAAAATACAAATATAACAAAATATTTAATAGTTAAAAATAAAATACAAATGTAAACATTTACCTTTGGAGTTAATTACAATACAATTGACGGGAAACATTTCTTTTAAAAAAATGAATTCTGTTTAGCTATATTTAGGCGATACTCAATGGCTCAAATAAATGAATATTTCATGAGAGAATGTCGGAATGTGTTGTGAGACAAATTCGGGTTTTGTGAATGACTAGTAAAATGGCGCGGGTTTTCTCTCAGGTTTCATTCTGTGCGGTATTAGAGGGGGTTAAAGCTTGGGGTGGTCGTCTAGACAATGAATGCCAAGGCCACAGACAACTTCTCAAGCGTATATCTGGTTTAGGCATTTTAAAGAAATAAATTAATAATACATTTGATAACATTTTTTTGCCATTTTCTAAACAATGCATTTGATGTAGAAAAGTAGCCTAGATGTTTAGCTCTAATGAAGGTCTGTTCGCCGAAGCGCGTTAACACAATAAAGGACTTTTTAAATTCCTTTTTGTTCTTTGATTTATACATTCCACAAGTGTTGTGTTAATTAGTATTTTGCTTTTTGCTCACACGTTGTGGTTTTAAGTTGTAATAAAATTAACTTAAGAAGTAAAACTTAATTACGTTTTTTCAGACCTTTGTCAGATACAAAAATTCATTTGTGTTCTCATTTATCGCGCCCATTTCCAAAACACGACTCGGTCCAATAAGTTTATTGCTATAAAGTACCAAAAACACTTCTAATAGTGAAGGATGTAAATGGTAGAGATAAATGCAAAGACGTCTGTAGCTAACCAAGCTGGTTATGTTTAATCAGTATGAATCTCATCTGAAAAAATGACCTAAAATGTGCTTCGTGTGGTAATATATTATTTAAATGATTTTGTTCTACTCAAAAACAACATCGATAAAGAAAAAACCTGGTTGTGGTTATAGCTGTTTTAGTTTAGATTTTCATAAACTTGCAAAACACCAAATCAACAAAATAGATCAAACATATAGTTGTAGATGTTTTAGATTTAACATTTGTAAACAAATTTATTGTGCATGTAAATATTTCAGTCATGAATTTATTGCATTCTCAGTCAAGCCCTAAATTGTCGTGCACGTTCAGAACTGTTTTCTTAAAAAAAACATTGTTAAAAGTAACATAAAAATACAGAATTTTAACCGGTAACTTAACTTCCAGTAAGACTGTAAATCACGCCTTAACTTCGAACATAGATAACACCAAAGTTACGAATACGTGAAATAAAGTCATTTGTAGTTTTTCTTCTTCTTCTTCTTCTTCTTCTTTGGGCAGCGCACATTGTCATACAATTACAAAAAAAAAAAAAAAGTTTTTTTATAATATACTTCAAAATTGGGTCAAAATTGTTTAGAATTTTTACCATCTTGCTAATCGTTTTTTTCCCCGTTTCATCTTCACTGGACTTAAAACAAATGCTAGATTGCATTATTTGTCGCCAACAAACATTATTTCCACAACATTACAACTAATGTTGTTGTTAATTACTGTATACATTACACTATTGTATTTAATCATCGTTTTAATAAAAAAATGTAAATGTACAAAATGTAGTTATAACAAATACATCTCAATTCATATCGTTTGTAATCTAATTTGTGACTGTAATAGTAGTCTATTAATTCCCAAACATGCCCAAACATGTTAAAATTAGCGCATGGTTCCAAACAAATAGCTTTACATTCTTTGTTGTGCGCTGTATGAATACAACAGACATAGTTTAGTCGCTGGTCGTACCTAAAGTTATTTTGACACTGGAGATGTGAACGGATAGCCTATTCTATAGTTCCACATACAAACAGCGTGGCTGCGAAAACATGATGATGACTGTTGTTATTATTATTATTATTATTATTATTATTATTATTATTATTATTATTATTTATTAGCAAATCAGATATTATTTAGCTTTCTGATATATTTACAGTTACAACTATTTAAAAACGGCACGTTGCAGTGTGTGATATATTTACTTTGTGGCGTGTGTGTGTGTGAGAGAGAGACTAGCCTATGCATAAAATGTTGATGGGAGGTTTCGTTCGTTTTTTGTTTTTTTCCCAAGTGCCTGTTTTCCCTGCTGGTCACATTATATTGCTCTCTGTCGTTCCTTTGTAAAGCTCCCTGATGTGAAAGCAACGTTTGTGAACCTTCATCCGGGGCATAGAGTGGCTTGCGTGGCGTTTGTTGTTCATTCTTTTTTCAGACTTGCGCGGTGGGCGGTAGCCAGTCCCCCTCCCCGAACTTGAAGTCGACCGCACAGCCAAGTCTGTGAGGTAACCCTGAGGGAGGAGGGTGAGGGCCGCAATGCCAGACTAGACATAGATACACTGTGGAAGACAAACAATAAATAAATAAAAAATAAAAGTACAGAATGAGATTATATCGTAACGTTATATAAAACTAGGCCTATATGGGGCAATCTTTCACTTTGCACAACATAGGCCTATATAGCTTATATTTAAAGATGGTTGGATATATTAATGTGCATATGGCATTATATCATATTATTCATATATTCTTATTTAATTCATGTTTACATTTATTATAATTATTCTTTTGTTTTAACTAATCTTACCTTATTCTGAGTCTGTTGTTGCATAGAAATTGTTGTTTTAAGGTGCATCTTGCGCTACCTCTTCGCTATGTTGTGTTAAAAAGTGAGTAAAATTTGCATTAAAAGTTCTGCTTTCCAGGTACCCCTCGCAGGTTTCCGTTGTACTCGGGCCCCAAATTACTGCTGAAAGCTTTCCAACACAGCGCGGAATTTGTCGTGAGTTGACGAAGAGGCGGAGCGTCTAGTCTCGGAGTCACCGATTTTGTATTTGTCATTCTGCTAATTATTGTGGAAAAACTATTACTTTAACGTCCGACAATCACACCTTGCAAACATCATGAAAGCTGCACTAAATGAGGCTCATGTTACTCACCTCCCTGTGTGTTCCTCGGAGGCACGTTTGGTGCAAGGGGATTAAGGGTTATGCCTTGTGGAAAAGTGAGGCCTTTACCGGCCTAATACAGGTTTAAGACCCACGGTTAAACCCATTTATTCTCGGGCCATTCAAAACTCAATTAAACAGCTTTCTATAGTACTTAATGAGCTACATAGAAAAAATGGCACACAAGTGATAGTTAAACAAATAGTTGCCAGAATTGTTATATAAATTTAGGCACTGTTAGGTAAGTCCACATAATGTGTCATTTATTCAAAATAAAACGGAGATACTTTCTGAATGTAGTTCGTTCATCTTTGTACATTAAACTTAGAATGATTTATTATTTCACATTTTGAAGAGAGATTAATAATCATGTGTTCTGATTTACAAGCATAATCATTAATCATCATTCTGGCATTTTGTGTCAAATAACTTCATAATGACAATAAAAAATGCAAGACTGAAAGACTGTAGGGTACAGTGCATATATTTTTAAATGTAGTGTTTTATAGGAAGACTGGATTACAGAAGCCATATACACATTTATCATACCTACCTTCATATCAAAACACTAATTTTCTTCGTTTTGATGTGTTCTTGACTTATACATTTCTAAGAATAGATTACAGTACTTTGCAAAACTTTGTATTTGTTTTTTTAGAATGTCATTTCAGAACGTCTATTTGTCAGTTTAAAATTTGACATAACAGTCAAATCGAACATAATCCAAATTATTTATGTTTAAAACAGATAATGTCTTATTCTTCACAAGCTAGTATTCACAAAACCATTAGAAACGTAATTTAGTCTGAACTATGTTGGACATTTTGGATCTGCCATTAATTAGCTTACTCTGTCAATACACAAACAAAACAAGTGAGCGAGGATCTGTTAATTTCTTTTCTAGATCACGTGACCCCGGCCTCAGTTGGACTGGATAGAGATGGATTTCCACGTCATCTTACGTCTCAAAATTTCTGCCTCGCGGATACCCCTACAACTCGGGTAGGAAGCACGCGCACATGAGAGCTATGTTGTGGGCGTTGCGTACAGGTCTCGCTAGCCCAAGCTAGATGCGCGGGTACAATGATGGATTTTGACGAGAGGGTTTCCGTTGGCTCCAACATGTATCTGCCCAGCTGCACGTATTACGTTCCAGGGGCTGATTTCTCCACGTTGCCCTCTTTCCTTTCCCAAAGTCCGTCTTCTCGTCCAGTCACCTACTCCTACTCATCTAACCTGCCTCAGGTACAGCACGTCAGGGAGGTTACATTCCGAGACTATGCTATTGACGCGTCCGGTAAATGGCCTCACCGGGGTCCACTGGCTCAGTGTTATCCGTCGGAGGACATAGTACACAGGGAGTGTTTACCAGCGGCAACGACAGTTGGTGAAATGTTCCCCAAGAATAATGCATCTGCGTATTATCACTCATCGAACTCGACCTCCGCGTCCAATTTCTACGGCAGTGTTGGAAGAAACGGGGTGCTTCCTCAAGCATTTGACCAGTTTTTTGACACCGCCTACGGGGGCTCGGACAGTGTAGCGAACAGCGACTATGCAGCGAGGGATAAAATGCACTCCAGCAAGCAGCCAACGCCAGCGCCCGCACCGGAGCAGGAGTCCGAAGGAAAGGAGCGACAGGAGACCAGTAGCCCCGAATCTTCTTCCGGAAACAACGAGGAAAAGACTAGCGGTGCAAGCAGTAAGTATGAGCTCAGCGAGACTGTCATGCGAGAAAGTTTGCAATCTTGCGCGCTCCTGTTAAAATTTTTATATGCTGTTTTATAAGCGTATAAGGTTTATGGAGGGCCTGAGATTTCCCCAACAAAACCTAGGCTACTTATAAACTGTGAGAATCACGTGCTTGGAATTGAAATTGGCCATGAAAAGACTCAAAGCTAGCGCATTTTTAACTTGAACTTTAAAATGTTTTTAAGTGGCCGCAGTGATTTCACAGGATTGTTTACAACAGTCAGAATAACAAGCGCCTAGTATGTCTCTGGTAAATAATGCATGTTTTAAATAAGGAAAATAGGCTATTAAATGGTGGTATAACAAAATACATATATTTTTAATTGTACAATCCTGTAGATAGAAAACACGTAGTTAAAACTGAAGATTTACATATATTGTCTTTTGTATTTATTACCCTTAACAAAGACAACCAAAGATAGATAGATAGATGATAGATAAATATTTTGTGTACTGTACTTCCTTAACTTATTTTTATATATAATAATCTTATTTTTCATAACCTAACCCTTTGGAGTAATAACGCTTATTTTTTATTGGTCATTTTTTATTAGGTGGACCCAGGGTTCGCAAGAAGAGATGCCCTTATACAAAATTTCAAATCCGGGAGCTCGAGAGGGAATTTTTCTTCAGCGTGTACATCAACAAAGAGAAACGACTTCAGCTCTCACGGATGCTTAACCTCACCGATCGCCAAGTGAAAATTTGGTTCCAGAACAGGCGGATGAAAGAAAAGAAACTAAATCGGGACCGGTTACAGTACTACAGTACCAACCCACTGCTCTAGGGCAAGGAAATAACAACAGATACACATATACAACAGCTGCAGTAATGAGATCACATACGAGACGTTGTACAGACTCTCAGCGGTTAACTTCAAGTTCGTGACAAGGCACCATTCACTTGTATACAATTACATAGATCATATAGGACATTGAAATTCACAGTTTAAATACGGGTTGTTTTGTGCTCGTAATAGATAAACATATACACTTTTGTGGCGAACAGCAATGGTTTTAAAAAAGACCTCGTTATACACACTGAACATGGACTAATCCGCTTGCAGTGTGAATACACGCTAAGATTGAGTGCAACTGGTTAAAATATTTGTGTCTAAACAAGGCTTTTGTGTCGTGTTAATTTGTGTGGAAGAATGTAGTACAGGTTGGCCTAATGACTTTGGTGTGACCAAATATATATATATATATATATATATATATATATATATATACTGCTTAAATATTAGCGTCCCAGTTTCCGAATTATTTATTTGATTTGCCACCAAATAGAATTTTCTTCGTTGTTAGTGAACGTCTTTAAGCAATACCACTTTCTTCTACGGACGTCTCTCGGGAATGCAAACGACTCATTACAAACAACTGTGTACTGATTATATTCTGATAATCCAAAGTTTTCACTTGCTGCAAATTCTGTGAAAACAGAAAAAAAAAAAAAAAAACAGACAGTGAGCTTGACTGAGCGGAGAATATGCAATCTCGATTACAAACATTTCCGGACTCGGAATTGTAATCTTAGAAAGTGGACTCTTTCAGGCTTAAGAAATAACGTTTTCACAATTACCTTATTTGCCCATGTTCTATGAACATTGTCCTTTGGGTTAAAATAGGTATTGGCTGATTGTAATTCAGAAAATCATGTGTATGACATATATTTCCTCAATTAAGTAATTAAAGGAGTACAACGTATATTTAGCACACCGTTTTCTTTTAAAATATATCTATAATTGTGTACACATATTATGCATGAGTGTTCACATGCGCATTATGTGCATTTATGAAATGCATTTTTTTTTTCTTTTTCTTTTTCTCAAGAATTCTCTCAGGCCATGGGATGAAGCGATTGTTACCTGACAGTTTTACCGCCACAGTGGTTACAGTATTTGCAGTTATCATCTGAATGTTTATGGCCGTACTCGTAGTGTTCATATATGACAGCCCAAGAGCAATAAACTAAGACAGAAGGAGAGAGAAAGAAAGTAGAAAGTAGAAGAGAGGGGGAGAGAAAGACTGAGCTTTATGATTGCTTGCTGCGGAGCGACTTGGCCTGGCTGGCGCATCCTTTGAGGCGGTGAGGAATATCCGCCTAATTACGGGGACATCCTCCTTGTTGCTTCAGCAACACGACCATAAAAGCTGTCTGTGTCTGGAGCATTTGGGCAATTGCAGTGTGGTGTCATAAACTGTCTGAGAACCAAGGTTATTAGCCACGATTCCAAGGGGACAGAGGCAAAGAGATTTTGAGGTGCGGCTTTCAGGAGTGCTCGTGTGCTTTCTGCATGTTGTATATATTTCACACTAAACGTTTTTCATGACGTGCGTTGTGCTATTTTCTCTGTTTTATTCTTCTGTTTTAATCGGTTATTATTTTTTTATTATTATTATTTAGTTTTTCCGTATTTACATATCGCATGCACAGATAACTCTAACGAGTAGGTTCAAATGGCTTCCATTGGGAGGCACTCGTGAGATCAATGTCATTGCCGTGGATTATCGACTGAACAGGAGGCCATTTGCAGACTCAAATATTTGAACGTCAATAATATTTTGAATCGTTGTTTTGAGACAACATTAAAATCAGTGCTTTTATAAATTATATATATATATATATATATATATATATATATATATATATATATATATATATATATATACAGAAGCATTGATCCAACTGGTTTCTGGTTCGGGTTTGTTGAAACATACCAAATTCCTTGCAGGTGTTCCGACCGTACTGCCTTAAATTCAGTCACTAAAACATCGCACAACTTTAACCGTCTGGAACAGAACACCCATTAAATGTCCACTGTTCTTATTATATTTAATATGATAGTGTAAAATATGAGGGTATTAAAATTTCACTTTTACCACTGACTCAAAAAGTTTATGGCAAATGAACTGTGCTCCGTCGATTAAGAAATCCATTAAGGACATACCAAAGACGTTTACGCTTAGATCTTTGAGCAAAACGATATGATTATTATTATAATTTTATTTATTTATTATTATTTTTTTAACAAAAATGGTCAAGCTAATTTATAGCTAGCTGTAATCAAGGATTTATTGGTCTCAAAAATGACGCAGATCGTTCATTCGAGCTTTCAGCGATGATTGGACATTAACTGGGGAACGTATAACTGACTATGCTGTCTGAACAGCTCTGTTTTCTCGCCCGTTGACAAATTGAATTATGTAATTTAAAATGGTCTTTGTAACTGATACATTATCATGCCTTTCCGCATTAGGACTTAAGTAACTGCATGAAGAGGTGAGAGCAGGCGGACGGGTAGTGTTACAGTACGTGTGGATTATTTGTCTCTAGTGCAAAATAAATGCTTCCGCTGATAGCAATAAAATGTGAGATTTCTGTTCTTGAGTTTCTCTTACAGCGAACTCGATCTTGGGAACAAAGAAACGTGAAAATGATAGGGTCAAGTTTATCTGGCATGTCAGTTTGGTAGGTATATGGCATTTGAACTAAAACACATAGGCCTATCTAATATTATATGTAGATCGACAAATATTAAATAAGGAATGGATACAAACTGTTGTTATACAGAAGTTACACAAAAAATAGTATTGTCTGTATGTGCATATTAGTTGTAGTCACCAAATTAAGCCTTACTTCATTATTAAACCTAGTCTAGTCAATTTCCCATAGTCTATTCGAGTCTAACTATTAACTGACACATCAGATAAATTTGGTGGATTACATATGGTCTGTACTCAAGACAAACAATACACAGCCACAACCAATAATAATACTGAGTGTTTATATAGCCCTATCACATTACACTAAAGGCTTATGTTATAGAAAATTGCATAAAATAAGTGAAGAACGAATTATTTATTTATATAATTATTTTAAAAAGGTTAATAATAAGGATTAGATTACCCTTATTTGTATTATTTTAAATAAAACAAATATAGAAATGTGGCCATGTGGTGGAATTTATGACTGTTAAAACTATAAATCCCTTTTTCCCGTTTATTTTTAAACTTGAATTTGAACAAGCCAATGTCAGTGTCAATCTTACAACGTGGATTTTGCAACCTAAGAAACGCTGTGCTGTCCGTGTTTTGCTTGTTATATTTTAAATTGTGGATGTTTAAAATATTTGTAAAATTAATAATACGTTTAGTTTGAAAAAGGTTCTTTCTGATTTGTGCACCAAAAATACCAGTAGTCATTTTGTCCCAGACTTAATTCTACACATGCCTAATATTAATGCAAGAATGAACATTTATATTTTGTTGTTAACACGTAGGCTGTTGGTAAAGTGACCCTCTCGATTTCGAGCTATATGTTTTAAATTAAGTGTATCTTTAATATAGCTGTTTGTTTCCCTTAAATGTATGTTTTAAAAATTTGTGTATTTTTCAAACACTGAGGGTGAAAAATGTTTGTGGCAAACCGCAATTTCACACGTGCACACGTTTTAACTCGTTTGCGCGAGGTTGAGCGCAGAATGGCGCATAGCTCGAGAATCTTGTCGTCCTACATCTGGTCTTCTCTGCAGTCCAAACGTTGCTGCTATACAGACAGGTGACGCAGGCCTGAAAGGGGAGTGGCTCTTTGTGTTTTTAGGCTCCTACTGGTTGATACGTGCACACTGAACTGTACGAGGGCACCTCAGCACACCCAGCTTGTCAAACGAAGTAAGTGACCACCAGTGAGTGCATTTCTCATGCACTATCCCCAAAACACTTTCCAGTAATGGCGTGGGAAGTGTTAGCGCAAAAGGGAGTGAGTGTCTTTTGGATTCCTTAATTAATAAGCGGACTAAACCTGGCAGCTAGATCAGCAGCTGGAGTTTGGCATTACTCACAATCCAGAAAAACTTCAGACAAAATGTGGCTGCCAAACCACAACTGTGGCCAGCATGGCGATATGGTTTGGATCAGCTCGTGTCGCATGGTTAATACATTTTGCCTCTGTCTTCAGGACATCAAAGGATATGGGGCATGTTTTTTTTTTGCAGCGGAAGTGCGCAAAAGTAGCAGTCAGTCTCAGTGCGTGAGGATTATGGTTCACGGGATGCGCCGGGCTTGTGCTAGGGTCCAATAGCTTTTTAATAGTGTCTTGCAGGGATCTGATACTAGGCCATCAGACGTCGAACCTAGTCACCAATGCAGTGGCTGCTTATTTGACTTAGCCTACCTGTCTCTGAGAAAGTGTAATCAAGCAAACAAGATGGAGATGGTATTAGTGTTGTCTAAACGCCGGATGTCAACGATGAGGAAAAAGCACAGGAAACGCAGCACATTCGAGAAATATGTCAGACCTGACAGTGGTGCAATGTGGCAAAGGTAAGCTATTAGGTCTGTTATAGCTCTGGTCTTTAACATACCTTTGATACAATTAATACTAATATACCTTTGAATCCATTAACATATTAATCTGGTACAGAGACTATACTAATATAAATAAATAAATGAATAGAATTGAATAGAAATCAAAATAAATTAACTGAATGAAAGTAATATATTTCCAGACATTTTACTTACTCATAAACAACATAAACATCATAAACATGAAATGTTATTCGATAATGGCTCAAAAAGGTTTAGATACTAAATGGTGTCGATCGAATGCAACGTCCTATCAACGTACATTAATAAAAAAAAAGCATATAATAAAAAAATATGCAAATAAAAATGTCTGTATGTCACTTTGGTTAAATATCGATAGAGAAATATTCCTATTCCTTTCCTGATGTTGTCCTAAATGTTTGATATTCCTTTCCTATTCAGAATCCTTATCTCAAATATTGTTACTTTGTGTTTTATTTAGAAACTAAATATCTGAAACACACACATTTATTATTCTGACCATAAAGCAAACGCTGTCCCATTTGCTGTCACTAGCCTTATTAATACATGCGCTATCTTTTACAGGAGACATCTACATGGAGTGTTCAGCAAACTGGCTAACGGAAGACTTGCCGGAAGAAGCGCTGTTCTTACACCAAACAACAAACCTTGGAGCTGGAGAAGAAGTTCCTCTACAGTCTACAAGATGTCCTTGACTCAGGAGCGCCGCCTAGACATCAGCCGCAGTGTGCACCTGACCGACAGGCAAGTAGGTTTCCCAGAATCCCCGTATGAAAATGGAGAAAATGACCCGCGCAAAGAAAATCTTAGAAATCTGTGACAGTTTATACAACATTGTATGCATGTATGTATGATTAATGAATAATACGTAACAGTACGATTAAAATAAAAAAGAATGATGCCTACCATTACGGTTAAAAAAATTGCAATATTATCTATATATTCAGTTATAGCCTACTGTTTCTTTTGCAGTGTTAAACATACCTACTACTAGACATAAGGTGGTATATCATTTATATTCCATACGTTGGTAAATATACCATGATAATTGTTCTCCCAAAAGTACACTGGAATGAACCTCATAAAGTGTGTGTGTGTGTGTGTGTGCCCATTTTTCTACCCTGGTAAGGACTTAATCGTGACACACAGACGCATGGGGACTCGTGTCACGTGGGGATCTAAATTAAAGTTCCCATGTGGAAACAAGCTTATTAATCACACAATGCGTTTTTGTATGTAAAAATGCAGAAAGTTTCCTGTGAGATGTAGGTTTAGTTTATACGGTTTGTGGGGTATAGAGAGAGTCCCCACAAGGATAGCAAACCAGACATGTATGCTTGTATATAACATAAACAATAATCATGTGGTTTATTTACCAACCTATGAAATGCAAATGATTTGCCATGCCTTATAAGTGGGTATGTTTATACATTTTATTGCATTTTTTTAATCGTAATGGTATGCTATGTATTATTATTTCCTTAAATTGCAATATAATCTATATATTCAATTACCCTGTTTCTTTTACACAGTGCTAACATACTAAACGCACATGTATATTCTATACGTTGGTATATATATAAACAATAATCATGTGGTATATTTACCAACGTATGGAATGTAAATGATTTGTCATGCATTATGACTACTGGTGTATTTAGTATGTTAGCACTGTGCAAAAGAAACGGTATAATTGAATATATACGTTATATTGCATTTTTTAATCGTACTGGTATGTATTAGCATTATTCAAGAATCTTGTAGCTAGCCCGCACATGCGCTTTATTTTTACACAAAATAGCATTGGCTATACTATAGCATCTACTTGCAAAGGTAACGCTTTTGTATAAGGAAATCTTAAACCATTGTAATGTTTGTGAAGTTCGCGGATCTATCTTTCTATCTATCTATCTATCTATCTATCTATCTATCTATCTATCTATCTATCTATCTATCTATCTATCTATCTGTCTGTCTGTCTGTCTATCTATCAAAACTGCATAGGTCGTTGAACTACAAAGTATATCTCTGTGCGCCGAAACAGAAAGAAATTATTTAGTGTTTTGGCATCGGAAAAAGAATGTGTATGTGTTCAAACTTACACATATAATGTTGGTTTTCATGGTGTATATTTTAAATTTGTGCTTACTTTAACTCTATTTAGTTGTGCTGTGAAAGCGTAGTGTTTTAAATATGAATTACGTTTTAGATTTTAATTACGTTCTAGTCAAATTTCGTTTTGCAATGAAATTCCTCCATTATCTCTAACCATAATGTATTTAGGCTAAGCATACTTCAGCAAAGGGCCACAACATGTATAGACACCGCAGTATTATGGCGACTTTAGTCTGCTTTTGTGGCATTTTATTGCTGGCTACTTTATGAGGCTCCTCACTTTTCTGAGAGACTACCCTCAGTACAGACTGGAAAGAGGCAGGAATAAAGACGTTCGGATTTCAGGCGATGGAAAACAGTCATTTTTTTTGGTACGCCGTTTCGTTTAAATAACGTTAACACAGGTAAGATGCTATTCTGAAATGTATAGTCTTGGCTGTTACGAAAAGCGCATGTTGTTTGTTAGAAAATGCAGATTAAAGATTAGATGAAGGGGTAATGATGGCGATTTGTTTAGTTGTTTTGTCTGAAGAGTTGAACCAGACTGTTGAGTGGTTTAGGTAGTTTCATGTTGTTGGGATTGTATATTTAAACTCTGCAACACGAAACTATCTTAATTGCCCCAGTTTCATTCGTCCGTAACCAAAGATTTATTTTTTTTTACTTAGTGTTTATCAAAACCATCCAAAACCATTTAAATTACGAAAAATGCAAAGGTATTGTTATTATTTCAAAAAACGCCTTTTGAACACAATTGCCATGAGTTGTTTAAATTTTGGGACTGAATGTAGACACTGATTTGTCGAACTCAATGTAGACAGTACTTGACAAGGCCTCGGTTACGTCCAATACACGGCAATCTAGCCTTGTCTGCTGAAAGCAACAGCGACCTCGGTGGCGTGCCGCTGAGCTCGAGAAATTCCCGGCTTCCGCCTAGCGTTGTAAGAAGTGGTTGAACACAAAAGGCAAGATTGACTTTATGGTGGCACTCCAGTACAGCTAAATGGAATTTATTTGTGCCTAAAAAGCATGAATAAGGCCTATGGTAAACCTCGGTTGTGTTAACAAACACCCTTGAGCAGTTTACGGCCTCAAAGTGCCATGCTGTTTCCGTCTCTCTCTTCTTTTTTTTGAGAACTAGTGTCGTTTCCTGTTGTAAAATAGTAAAATCCTTCTGAATGCCCTTCTGGAAATCACTGATGAACTTTTAAATGGTGTGAACAATTATTAAATTATTTGGAAAAAAATCTTTGATAGCGTATTTCTGCATTTTAATTGCTGTACGAGGCTCACAATTGCTGAGCAGATGCGCATTAGACTTTCTTTTTTGCACTTGTCAACTATATGTCTGTAGAAAATAAACTTGATTAAACGTTTTTTATGGTAATCAATTGTTTTACTTGATTCTTTTGTTGTATTATATTTTTTTGTGTTTATTTAGTTTGATTGTGCCGGTAAATGTAATCGTAATAGATGACTTATTTATCTGCTTTTTGTTTAGCAACCATAATTTATATCTAAACGATACATACATTTAATCAATTTGTGGCAAATGATCGCCGAATAAACCGTACAACAACATTTATAATAATTATAATAAGAAGAATCAACAACAACGTTAATATTATTATAGTTAATGTTTGCTATATTCTGCTGTTATTAATAATATAGTTAATAATAGCATTAGTATTAATAAAAGCTTTTTATTTTTGGCAACTACATTTTCTGTACCAAGTCACTTTGAATGTCATAACCATTTTGACGTTGTCTTTTCGATTGAGCTGATTAAAATAATTTGGCAAATGTAATGTAGTAATCGCCAAATTGTATGTTTCCATATTCTTCGTATTCTTTATGGATTTAGTACTTTATTTGAGACCTTTAAGGCTTGTTTCGCTTCGACGTGCGTTTTGTGTATTTTTCTGGGCATTTTTTTCTGATATAAATTTCCAAATACAGAAACTACATTAATTTCGAAGACTTTGTATCAATATAAAGAACGTTTTTTTTCTTTTCAATCAGTGATTACAATATATTGTTCTCATTCATAGTGAACATTGTGAAATAATGTACTATGTGAAGAGTATATTTTGATGGACAAAAAGGACTGGCATGCTACTAATACTATCGGTAATATACCAGCAGGTCGTGTACACTGCACTGTAACCATTTTATTTTAATGGGTAATATTTATTCAAAACTAAAACCGCACAAATAACAAGTAAAACATATATTATGTACAGTATGAATTAAACAGACCGTTTCTACCATAGTGTATCGAATCCCTCTCAATTTCTTTGTCATATATAGGCTAGTGGCAGTTTGATTGCCTACATTTCTGCCAGTGCATCTTTTTCATACTGTCTGCAGAAAGGCTGTGTAGAGTTCTAGTTTCGAATTCAGTCAGTTCACGAGAGACATGAAATCTTGTAAACAACAATTATGGTATTGTGTTTTGAATCTCTAATCTAAACATCTCAGAGAATATTTCTTTCCTTCTTTTTTTTTCTTTTTCTTTTTTTTTTTTTTAAGTGTTTACAGTTTGTAAATATGCCTATTTATTGTTTAAAGTAGCTCATTCGATGAACAGAATAAAATGATTAGAACCTTTTAGAATCTTTTTGTTGCTTTTTTTAAAACAGAAATTCCACTGATTTTTTTTTTTCTTGTTCTGTTCCATTGGTCACGTGTGCACCTCACCCAATCAAATGACAGCTTGCTCTCAACTTATTAGCTGACTGGGGCTTTGTGAGGGGGAAGTTGCCTCTCCATTTTCACAGATTGTTATTTTGTGAGCGTGTTACTGTATGTGTGTGTTAGTGTTTTTATGTGTGTGTATGCATGATAGTGCGTCCCTGCCATGTCGACATCCGGAGCTCTGACAGGATATTATGTTGACTCTCTTGTTATGCCGGACAACGAGGAGACTCGCTTCTCCTCAGGTTCAGGGCTCATTCAGCACAGGCCCTCCGTTCTACCCTCAGACCATACAGAGCTCGGTCCCTGCACATTCCCGGCAAAACAACACGTTTATGGTGGCTCGGGTTGGGGTCACATCCCAACGCATTTCTCGAGTGGCGTACCGTCAGTGTATCAGCCGCATACGCAACCTCCAGTAGCTGGGGATTACGTGCAGTCTTGGCTCTTGGACTCTGCATGTGGGCTGCCTCTCACTGAGCTACCGACGGTCCATCACCACTATCATGCCAAGCCTGATACAAATAGAACGAATGATAACGGCACAGAGGCCAGTTCACATGCCGTACTACCTTCTGGGGACTTCACTAATGGAGGATGTTCTACCGACACTGAGACAGTATCTGGCCGGACTGCTGACAAGGGAGGCGATGTAGAGGAGAAACCGGGCGCTGATCCAGGTAAGGCTGGCCAAATGGTTGGATATATGAGTACAAAGATTTTAAACTTACATTAAGCACTATTGTTAAATTACTGTGTTTAAACATGATTCTCACTCTAGTTAAATGCTGTAAAATCGTGCGACATATTTACTTCGGTTTTGACTTGATTGTTACGAGGGCCTGAGATATGTTTGGGTAACCGTGATTTATGCCATGGTCTGGATTTTAGATATACAGGGTCTTGTGTTAAAATCATTCTCGAAACCCTCATTCCCTTCCCTTTACCTTTCCCCAGACAACCCTGTGTCCAACTGGCTTCACGCGAGCTCGACGCGTAAAAAACGATGCCCTTATACTAAGCACCAGATCCTCGAGCTGGAGAAAGAGTTTTTATTTAACACTTACCTCACGCGCGACCGGCGGTATGAGGTCGCCCGTCTACTGAACCTCACGGAGAGACAGGTCAAAATTTGGTTCCAAAACCGCAGGATGAAGATGAAAAAATTAAACAAAGACGGAACGAAGGACGACTAAGAATGAAGCACTTCGTGTAGGTGAGGATGTGAGATAATCCATCCTTTTACTGAAATGATAATGTCGTGTGATTTTTACATTAGGTCTTGTGTTATTCAAGCATTTTCTTAAAGCATGCTGGGATCCAATAGTTTTACATATTGGATTAAGCTATTTGTTTATCACGTGTGGTTCCATCGTAATTAATACGGCACAGATCTATTTTTAGACGTATTTTTAAATACTCTCAGATGCAGCATTCTCCAAAATTCTGTATTTCAGTTGGACCATTGGACCTATTAGTAATGAATTAACTATATGATATTCCTCTTCAATTGTAGTTAGTATATCAGTGTGTATTTCGGGCCGCAAATTAAGCTTTCTTATGTTCTGTAGCATTTCCTAAATTTTCACTAGAGAAAAAACGAAAAATGGGCCCAGATTTATGTAAAGTTAACACTTGCGTACATGAGATCATGTACCATTAGAAATAATTTCCTTTGTATGTGCTCTTATATTTTTGTTGTTGTTGTTGTTGTTTGTTTGTTTGTTTTTTGTATTGACAATTACGACATTACCACTACCTAGTCACTTCGCTACCTATTTGTTTTGAATCGACCAAAAAATTTCACGCCATATCAGCCGATATGATATTGGGTGAAGTCTGTGAACTTCAGGGAACAAGTGAAAATAGATACTGAGCTGTTGATAAAAGCACTGTAGGCAACTTTTCAAATACCTCATGGTCTGTTGGCCGTATATATATATATATATATATATATATATATATATATATATATATATATATAGACTGTTAGTTTACTTAGTTTTTGTTTTGTTTACATACATTTTTCAGATGTAATCTGTGATTTTATTTATTGAATAATAAAAGCATTTCATATCTCCAAACAAGTCTCACTTAGATTTTGTGGTCCTCGTGACATTTAAATAACAATTAAATTGAGAACGATGCATTAAATTACTTTTACGTGTGAATATTTAATTATGTCATTTTGATTGATTTTCTTGTAGTTTCCAGACATTTCATAGAGTTGTATTTTTCATCATGAGAGGGGGGGGGGACATTTGATTAAATTTTTGTAGAATTGTTATTTTATATTTGTATCTGTTGATTCAATGGTTTATTTTAGTATATATTATATTAATAAATATTATAATATAATTTTATAGTGCAGCCGCTGTTTTACGAAAGTAAACGAAAACGTCCTTAGATGTAAATAAAAATGTGCTCAAGTCTAATAAAAACGCAAATATATATTTTACCAATACCAAGAGATGGGTATTTCAAAGACCTGCCATCAGCTCTTGCGGAATGTGTTCTGAGGCCAGGCTATGCTGGGCGAGTTTGTACTCGGGGAGAACAGGTCTGGCAGATGAGGTTGTTAGTTGCATGCTGCCATAAAAGACAATTACTGCTATAACCGTTTATGGTGTGCAAAGCGCTGCGAGGCGAGAGAACGCAACACAACAGAGATATTATGGGACTCGACAGCTGGGGCCAGTGAACAACGCACCATGTGTGCCTGAATCTGTGGAATTAAAAAAGCAGGCCTGTCGTCTTGACCTCCACGATGAGGTGCTTTAGCTTAACGTGATGTCTGTTAAAACATACAAACATTACAATGCAAGTATGAACATGTTTTATATTATATAAGGCCTACCGTATAACCTACTCGAGGCATAAGGGGTACAGGTAGCGGGGGACTTTGACTTCAAAGTCCTCACCACGGAGACAAGGCAATGAATCGCAGACACGGCAACAGACATTGGCATTCCATTTTCAATGGCTTTATGGCCGTCCAGACACAATTAGACCGTTTCCAGAGGCCCGACACCCATTTGGGGAGTTTTTTTCTTCAGTCACCCTTCGCTTTCAGGGAGACTCGACTACGTGCACAAAAAGCCAGAGGAAATAATCTAGTTTTATTGGCCTCTGATTGTAGTTTGCCCTACGGCACCCTTTGTGGAGGTCTATACACAGTAAAATGGAGGCGTCAGTGCAAATTCTCCAGAAGTTTTAAACAATACCGATGAAATGAAAATAAGGAAAGTCGTTCATATACTTGCTTTTAACTTGCAGAAATGAATTTGCCCATGACACATTGTCTAATCGTGGATGTCCACGCATAAATGAAACCGCTCTATAGTCATAGTAGTTGCCTGCGCTGTTATGCAGTTTGACCACTTGATGTCAGTAAAACCCTAAAATCGCGACTATGTTTGAATGTTGTAACACGTATTTTCAATACCTTACACGTCCCCGCTTTCTTTTTTAAGTCTTTAGTCATTAGTTTTTGTCTGATAACAAACAAAAACGTAACGTAGGCCTACGTTTTAACACCGAAGCAAAAGAATTTTTGCATTTATGCGTTAGGCCTATGTATTAATAATATTATTCTTTTAACGCATTTTAATTTGAACAATGCAGTCCAACCTTCCATCTCTCTCTCTCTCTCTCTCTCTCTCTCTCTCTCTCTCTCTATCTATCTATCTATCTATCTATCTATCTATCTATCTATCTATCTATCTATCTATCTATCTATATATATATATATATATATATATATATATATATATAATGATAATGGATATTTGAAAACCAATATAACGTTTATAAAGTGACATCGAAAAAAATATGCAGCGTTAACTTGAAAATCCTTTGTAAATATTCCTTACATAGGTTTTTTTTTACGTTCAGTATAATTCTTTTTTTTCTTTTTGTCATTTTTTTTTTCCCAAATAAATAAAATCAAATTATTAACAGATACTAATTATTTTACAAATTCTAGCTTTTGTCACACGTCCAGTATATTTCATCATGTAGAATAATTTGTTTAAATAATTTTCTTCTTCTTCTTCTTCTTCTTCTTCTTATTGTTTAGATTACTGCATTTCTTAAAGTATCGTGGGAAACAATACTTTTCATAAGCTGTTATTGTTGAAAATGACAGTTTGGACTTATGTGATTTTATATATATATATATATATATATATATAGATAGATAGATAGATATAGAAATTTTGGGGGGTACAATATATTTTGATATATTAATTTTCATAAAAAATATAATAATTAGCGGTCCACTGACTAATTTATATAATTAACTACTCTTCTTACAAGCTAATGAAAAGGCAAAAGCAATACTTATTGGCTGTCTAGTGTTTGCGGAGTGATCATGTGACTTCATGGGCCCAATGCCAGAGAAGTGGGATTTGATATGAACTCCGTCTATAATAGGATTGTATATCACCCTAGCTCGTAAAAACGACACCGAGGATTTCTGCTCAACAACTCAGCAGGATGAAAAAGTATATGAATTAGAATTAAACTAAAATGTCGTATAGTCATACGCAGCGCGCACTCACTCCTTCTCTTTTTTGGCACTGGCCAAAAACGTTGTTTTGTGTAGAATTTGTCGTCTATACTACAGGAGGAAATGACTGTTTTTAAAATGTTGCTTATACACGTGGACAAGATGCGGTTCATCGGGGAGTTAGAAAGGACTCGGCTCAAATTCATATAGCAAGCATAAACGGACGAAATCTCCCGAATGTGTATCTTCAAATAAGAATGTAAGGTATGACTTTCACGTTTATTTGAAAAAGCTTCCTGTGTATCTGGTGTCAGAGGCTACAGATACGTGTCCTGCAACTACATCCATTAAACCACTAATGCAGCTGTTCATGCATGTGTGAAGTCGTAAACGTTTTAATGTCTCAGCTCTGTGGTAATAAATTAATTACTCGGTGTGTCTTAATTTAGAGGATCTCCTATGCGTGCCTAGTTGCATAATTGATTTCTCTCGTTGTGTCTGCTTTCAAGATTTATAGCCTACCCTGTTACAAAAACCATGGTTTCTATTTCTTGTAACTACTGACCAAGATCTCGTTGCTCAGAGGCATATAAACTTTAATAATGTATCTATTAATACAAAACCAAAAATAATTTTAATTAGTCAGGAGCGGTGACGTCGCCTAATACTAAGCAATACAATGCATTGCATTTTTCTCCTTAAAGAAATCGTGTAGTTTAAATAGAAATGCATACCTTATAAAAGAGGGTTTTCGCAGTGATTACATAAAGAACTATTTTGATTCCCTAAAGAACCTTCCAGTGAACAGTTTTTTTTAACGAAGATGTTTTTCTTAGTGTGAACATTTTGTGCAGTGAAAAAAAGGTTTCTCATGGAACCATCAATGGCAATAAAAAAACCTATGTTTTTAAGATTGTAGGCTATGTATTTCGGTCATTTACGTCAGTACTGACAAGGTGACAAGCCAACATGACATCAACTGTACCGTGGGCCTGCTGTAAACTGTATGCCATATAGACTCAGGAGACACCAAATGTGTATATTTGTGAGCTATTTAGATGTTATTACGCAAACACGTACAATTAGTCACACAATTTAAATGGCAACAACATGACTTTATTGCTCTATTAACATCAGTAGGAAGTTTCTAAATTCTGGGAGCGTATAACTTAACACCCACAGTGTTACTGTAGACACAAAGAGCACTGTTCGTACATAACGACAGCTTTATATCTAAATAATGCAAAATCTTTTTCTCACTTTTTCTCTAATCCTAGTGTAATTCTATACCTACACTAGAAGTAAAACAAAGTAAAGTAAAACATTGTGTAAATATTGTCCATTAAAAAAATATTTGAATAGATTTTTGAAGGTCGAGTAATTATCTCCCACAATATTTGGAGACTTTTTAGGCCTGTGTATAGAGTATTTAAGCTATATTTATTTAAATCGGTGTTTATGTGGTTAAATTAATAGCATTATAATACAAATTCAGGAACTGATGAAAAAAGTTTAGTTATTTTACTGTAATGCGGATAAATCTAGAGTGTTACTTTTCCTGTGAGCTCCTCCTATTTGTAAAATGGCGCCTGGCTGCAAACATTGCTTCACCAGCCCCCACCTCTGTCCTCTTCCCTAGAGAAGCTATAAATCTGTTGTTGTTTATGAAAATTTACTACTTTGCCGTACAACTTTATGAGCTGCCGCTAGCTCCTATTGGCTGCTGGTTGGTCACGTGTTTTAAGGCCACAGGAACGTTAACTTTTTATGTGTATGCATCCCTACCCAAAATAGAGCTGCATTCTTCTCCTGACCTTGCTTTGTCTAGCCTTCTTTTACCTCCGCTTTTTCACAATTTCGTCGGTTGTTGATTTTTAGTCTTTTAATTTTGAGGTAGTATTCTACATTCGCTGCCATCGAATTGCCCACTGGATTGGCTGACAGTTCAGAGAGAACTGATCACCCTGTTTGGCACACTATGAGATGATAAAGCAGCTTTCCCAAGAAAGAGCTGTTAAGTATTTTTTCGTCATTAACTTCTGTTTCTTGGACCAACAGACACGCCGAATGGTAAGGACTCGGGTTGTTTTGAAGCCTACCATTGAACTAGCCTATCTCTAATGTCATGTAATACTGCACACGATTTTTTAGATTTATAATTAGGTTTGTTTGTTGTTCTGAATGGAAAGGTCGTCGTCGTAATTGTTGATGTTGCTGTTCTTGTCGTTTGTTGTCCACAAGACGATATGCCCCGGTTGTGTCATATGATTACAGTATGTAGTTCAAATGTTTTAAATATTGGTCATGTCTTGATAAAAGCAGCTTAATTAAAAAATTGAAGGCTTAATAAGAGACTAAAAGTTATACTCCTATTTGGAACAGACTTTTTTGTGTAAACAAAACAGTATTTGTCTTTGAGGAAGCTTCTGTGAGAGGGTTGTGCAACTGACGATTAAAAAGATTGTTTAATTTAATGATAACAGCCTAAGCATTCAGTGCATCACACATTTGCGTTTAGGCAAGAGCTGTGGTGTTGTCCTTGTTTTAGAAAAGTTTGATGTTTCGAGCAGTAGTAATATTGCCTAATGATAAGATTAGTAATAAGTGTCTATGTTAAGTTTTTAAGTAGACAATTGAATCGCTGCTACAAATAATCTGAGAAGTACATTCTTTTCCCCAAAATTTTTTCAGTTAGAATTTGAAAATCATCGTACGAGTTCTAAAGTGCACGATAAAGAGACAGACTATGCAGTCACATGCAGGACAACTGCAAAATTACACCTGAACTTATTACAGACTTTTTAGGTTATGTACGTACAATATACGGTAGACTTTGCAATGTGACTTTAAAATTTAAAAAAAAAAAAAAAAAAAAAAAAAAAAAAAAAAATATATATATATATATATATATATATATATATATATATATATATAATTGTGTGTGTGTGTGTGTGTGTATATATATATATATATATATATATATATATATATATATATATATATATATAAAATGTGTATGTATGTATGTATATGTGTGTGTGTGTGTGTGTGTGTGTGTAATATAATCTGTGAAATCTGCATAATTCTGCAGATTTTGTGAATGGCGAGGTAAATGGTGGTACATTAAAACCACCACTAGGTGGTGATCTACCACTTTGCTGGCAGCACAAGCAGGTTTAAGTTCGTTTGTTCAAGCTAACCAAAAATGTAACTGATGCTGAAATGTAAAGTGAAACGACAAAGAATCATTCCATATCCTACAGATTTCAGATCCTTAATTAATGAATTTATTTATTTACTTTTCATAGTATTGTAATTATACATAGAATGGTCTTGTCAGGTTGTTTGAAATATCTGCAATACCAGAATATGTAGACCTCTTGGTATTGTCACAGTGTCACCACTTGCATATCGAATTTCTCTCGTTCTGAAAAACCGTTTTTGTTTTGCTAATTTTTGTTAAGCCATATGTAGGCTATATACACACAAAATATACATATGCCTAATTAAGTATGTTTGGAGTCACACAATGTTTTACAACATTTTTGCACCACATTTCACATTTAAACTAAAGCTGATGAACGGATCTCTTTGTCTTAATCAGAAGTTCAGACAAAGACAAAACAATTTCTGGTTTCTATAAGGGGCTTTTATGTAACAAATCACTCTCTCAAGATCATTCTAACTGTCTTTGTGCGTTGTTTTACGGATAGCACAGTCAAACCGTTAAGTATTGTTCAACATATACCGGAGCTGTCGGAAAGGTGCTCATCTAGGGGCGAAAATAGTATCGCTGAAATCTTATTAATAAATGAACGTTTCTACATATTGCTTAGGTTAGCATGTCGGTTACAAAAAGCGTTTTAATTCCAAAGACCAGTTTCTACTTTGTCACCGCTTTGCGCCTTTCCTCATCCTAAAATGCTGATGTTTTTTCCTGCTTGTACCTTAGCTCGTCAAGGAAACAGGCAGAAGTATGTATGTCCTATTCTAAAATATAGAAAAATTCTAAAATGTACATCTAAATCCTATTCTTTTATGTTGTACAGCGTCTTCTGACTCGTTAATTTTTGATGACTAATTCTGAACATTTAGAATGGATCATAGTAAATCATAATTGTAAAAAAAATCTTGTTTTCAACCAAATATGGAGTTATGGAATTATGAGGGATTATCGGGGTTATTTTAAGTGGGTATACTATACTTGAGATTCGAATGTTTTTTTTATATATATATATATATATTCTTGTTGACGATTGTTTATTTCAAACATCTTGTTGCGCGTCTTTGAATCTACTAAATCCGTTAGACATTCTGGTGTGGGTGTTTTGTGTGCAGGTCACGGCGCATTGTTTCAGCAGATACAATTTTTCTACCGCAGAGTCGTTACCCTCTGAATGACCCCATCGCGTGCTCGCCCCCAGTCTGATGGTTTAGGTTGTTCCGCATTTAACCAGAGGGTGGCGCGCCGCTACAATCTTGCAGAGCACACAACAGCTAGTTCGGTGAAACTCTTGTTGCGCGCTCCCGTGTCCAAACAATTCCACCCTGATTTCCTGCTTACGCGTGAGTTTACCGCTGGAGGTCACAGAATAGGATTTACGACTGGTCAACAAAAACACGTGACTCTAAGCCGTACCCCATATTTGGGAGTCTACGTAAGGGAGCATTAAGTCTGTGTCTCACTCATTTCCATAATTCATCATAAATTGTGCAAGGGTGCAATAGAAGCTCAAAACCATCAAGAGACACAAATCAAACACACACGGTAGAATTGTTCTCTCCATAAAGGTAGCTGTAGTAACTCAAATAATTATAAGGTAATTGTCAACCAATGAGCTCTTATTTTGTGAATTCATTTTGCGGTCGCTATCCAAATGGCGCGGACTATCCCTTACATAACTATGGAGATCACAGCTCTAGTGGCCAATGCAGAGATTCTTCGGGCATGCATTCGGGCAGGTATGCTTTTGGCTACAATGGAATGGATCTCAGCACCGGGCGTTCTACCACCGGACACTTTCTTTCATCTGGAGAGCGAACTCAAAGCTACACAGACAGTCCTACTGCAACGCCTGTCCGGTACAATCAGCCGGTTACTGCGGGCAGCACTGAGCCTTCCTCTGACCCTCTCCCCTGCTCATCCTTAGCCAACTCTCCTGTCAGCGAGCAGTCACACCGCGCCCTGAAACCTTCACTACCGAGCACCGCTGGCTCTGCGACCAATAGCGGCGGGACAGTTCTCAGTCGCGAGGACGTCTCTAAAACGTCCAGCATTATGGAGGAAGAAAAGCCACCGGGAAGTGCGCAGACAGCTGCACAGAATATATCCGAGGCGCCGCAGATTTATCCATGGATGCGAAAACTTCATATAAGTCATGGTAATGGGCAAACATACAGTTTTTTTTCTGTTTGTGTTGTGATTGTTGTAGTATGGTGTGAATGACCCACTGTCAAATTTTCATCGAAATCAGGGAAGTTTAATGCAAATACAGCTAGTTTACGTTGGTTTTGGACTGTTATTTCGAAAAAAAAATAAAATATATGATAAATATGATAAAAATGAAAGGACCTAATTATATTATTAATTGTCTTGTCGATTATCCAGTAATGAATTTTCCGTGCTGTTAAATTCATTAAATGAAACTCTTTTCATTTGAGGAAATTAGCCGAATTAAATTTTATGATTTCTGTCCCTGAGAATGTCACGCATGCTTGGAGGCTGGTGCATGTCCTTTCAACCATGTTGTGTGTCGTGTCTTCTGTTATATATTGTAGTACGTTAAAATTATAAACAATAAAAATGTCCCACTTTATGTATCACAGACAGTTTGGCCGGACCGGAGGGGAAAAGGCCCAGGACAGCCTACACACGCTACCAGACACTTGAGCTTGAGAAGGAGTTCCACTTCAACCGGTACCTGACACGTCGCCGACGAATTGAGATTGCACACACGCTTTGTCTCTCAGAGAGACAAATCAAAATATGGTTTCAAAACCGAAGAATGAAATGGAAAAAGGACAACAAGTTGAAGAGTATGAATATGGCGGCTGCAGGAAGCGGATACCGGCCGTGAAAATGTGTATATATTGTATATTTCTGCATATATAAATTAAACCTGTTAGTGTTTGAATAGGTGTGTGTGTGTGTGTGTGTGTGTGTGTGTGTGTGTGTGGGTGGGTGCGGGTGCGCATCTGATTCCTTACTCTTAATGTGTGTTCTACAGAAGGGGATGAAGACTTTGCCCATTTCACAAAAGAACTTTCCGCTGGTCTTGAGAGTAAACGCCCTGCGTTGCGTCCTTGGTCAGAAAAAAATAAAACAAACACTTCCTCTCTGTGTTTTTGTGTAATGTTCCGTATGTGAATAGATCTTTACATTGTTTTAGAAAAGCCACATGAAGGTGTAATTTAATATAACACGTAATGAAGAAAAGCGCTTCTGAAAAAAACTTTCTGAAAGGTGCTTTGGGTAAGCTAACCTGTAAAAGTATTTGTCTCTTACTAAATGAAGCATAACATAAAATGTTTTTGTTGTTGGTTTCTTTTGTCTTTTGGTTTGTAAATATGAATTTATGTATTTTATGTATTTATTTCAATTCGATATAAAATATCGATTGTATCTTATTTGTTGCAAAGCTGAAGTTGAATACCTGTTTTGTTCGTGTTGTACTGTCATGTGTATTGATAAAACAGTTCCGTTCAGACTTGTCCGCATATTTGTCGTGTCCTCATTTTTCTACTTGAATGTTTGAGTGTTGTACGTTTTCAAATGTTGGGGAAACGCAAATTATTTATTTTCCTTTTCGTGAAATTTGAATGATAACTGGAAGTGCAGAAATCAGTGTTGCCGATGATAAATGCAGTGTTCATAAAAATAAAGTTTTTACTTTAAAAAATAGATCTCAGTGTTTTGTAAGTTGTTTTTTGTGTAAGTGACAAGTAAAATTCAAATGTATCACACAGTTGTTTGATTATTAATGTGAGGGTGAGTATTAGTTGGCTAGTCATAAACCTGCAAAATACTAAAATCCACTTTCGGAAACTTAGATAAAATGTTTATGCAAGGCGATGTTTAAATTCTAGATGGTTTAGAACAATTTCCTAATTTCTGTAAAAGTTTGTTCGAGTGGATCAACAGGTATGATACGCACTATATTTACTACTTTACTCACCCATGTGCAAAGGGCACTTATGCCAACTTCTCAACTGGAGTGTGCGTCCACGCCCAGTGTCTCGCACTCTTCTTTGGAAATCTGGACAGGGTTTTGAGCGGCAAACTTTACTAGACCCTTTACCATTCTGGATCCGTGACATTGGCGGGTAAGATAAATAATGAGGTTTAGTCCACGAATTAGATCGTAAAATTCACCCGGAGTGAGACTGCAGATAGGCTCACTGGCCATAAAACAGTCACGTGGTGGCAATTAAAGTCAGTTTTATGGTTTTGGGGAGTCGACACTATATCGCATATAAAGTTTAATCGCACTGACGTGGAGCTTCGTTCTCTTTCTCTGCAGACCGTAGAGGTGTTCCTTGACTGCATCCACAACTGCTTCTGACAAACCAGATTGCTATGGACTGGAAACACGTCGACCGGATTCACTCGGGTGGACGAGGGTCAGCTCTTGGTAAGTTCGAGTTTGTTTGTTTCAGCTTTTCGCTGCTGTCAAGAGACAAAATTTTATTTAGGCCCTCAGTGAAACAATGAGCAGAACATAAATGCAAGTTCCAGCTGCGTTAATTAGTGCTTGTACTGTGAAGACCTGCTTGTCCGGCAAATGGGTGGTAGGGGGCATTGCTCTTTGACTGTAATTGCTTCCTTCCTATACTGTAACATTCCTTGTCATTATTGTATCCATGCATTAAATAATGATTTTTAAAGACTTTTTGATGATTTTTTCATCAAATCATCTATCTATCTATCTATCTATCTATCTATCTATCTATCTATCTATCTATCTATCTATCTATCTATCTATCTATCTATCTATCTATCTGTCTGTCTGTCTGTCTATCCGTTAGTGAGATATTTTTATACGCTCAATATAGATTTTTTTTTTTTTTAAATATAAAAAAAAATTGGGTAATTATCAATCACAAACATCTTCAAGCACCACTACTGCTCACCAACATTGTAGTTATTATAATCAACAGTGCTTTTTATTTTATCTTTAAGGCACACAAAACGCAGTATGGGGAAAAAATAAACACTTTAATGTAGAACACAAAGATGTTTTTGCTTGCCTTATTTGAGGAAATGCGCATATAACATACGTATACTTAAACTGAAGTGTGAGAGCGAGTGGGAGACAGAATTCGATAGACAATGAAGGAGAGAGAGCGACTGAAGAAAAATGTCTTCGCTCCTGGTTCACCGTGAGGTCAGCGGCGGCAGGAAGATGAATGTGCACACGCCGTAAACCACCAGCAGAGCTCGCTTTTGGCCAAGTTCAGTGTCACCCGCATTGGCGCCCCTTCTCCCTATAAGGATAGTAAAGACAGAAAGAAAAAGAATAATAACTTCTACATACACCTTTAATTGCAGAGACTCTCGGTAGAATAGAAATGGTTTACAATTCTGGGTGCAGCATGGATATCAGCAGAACGAAATTGATGGCTACAGCAGGCCAAGCTGTCTGGAGATATAAAGGTTGTTTGATAACACATTAATAGTTTAGGCCTAATATTAGTGGTCATGATAAATGGAAGACATAAAAGATGTATGGGGAAAACAATAGCATAGAAAAGAATGAAAGAGAGAGAAAAAGGGAGAAAGAAAGTTGATGAGCTCGAAGGCTTGTTTGTGTCCATCTGTTTATTTGTGCTTGTTTGTCTGAGAGAGAGTGATATTGTAAAGGTAGGGGGAGGGCCGGGGTCAAAAGTTTACAGCAGAACAAGTAGCTGTCATCTGTTCTTGTAGAGCGCAGTGCCACTTTTATAATGGCACAAAAGATGGAATAGCTGTGAATCCCGTGAGTTCTGGTCTAACCTCGCGATGAACTCTGCAAGCTGGGTGACCCTGGGTTAGCATCCCCAAGAGACTACCTCCTCCGCCTGTGCCAGAGATTAAGTATTCAGGTTTTATTAAGGGGTTTGATTGGTGAATTTCCTTTGAATAAATCCCATTTGACGACCATAAGTTCGACGGGACATTTGCATTTAGGATTGTTAATATTTCCGCAATGAAATTTTTTTTGTATTTGTATTTTTTGTACTCTGTTCGTAGAGTTCTAAAGAGTATTTTTTTTCATGTTAGCATCTGGAAAACTAAACATTCGTTAATTTTAACAAAATAAAATAAATCAGAAAAGAAAAACAATAAAAAGAAAATATTGTCTAGCATTATTTAGCATTATCAGTAAATCAGGACTAAACGAATCCGAGACGGTATTGAGATTTGTAATAAAATGATTTTGCATTGGCTCACAAATCATTTTATGTAATATTCATCAATATTTGGGACAAATCTAGTTTTAGACATGCAAAGGAGCATCGATATATAGAGAGAGAGAGAGAGAGAGAGAGAGAGAGAGAGAGAGAGAGAGAGGGAGGGAGGGAGGGAGGGAGGGAGGGAGGGAGAGAGAGAATATAGGAAAATATAGATAATTTACTATATATATAGATAGATAGTAAATTAGTAGATAGTAAATTCTCTATATTTTTGAGAATATTTTTATTGCATATCCTATGTTTTTGTTTCTGTTTAATATTGATTTTTACTTTTTGTAAATAATGTATAGGCCTGCATTTTGTGCAAATATTTGACCTTTCCGAAAAAAAAAAATATATATATATATATATTATATTAGTATTATTTTGTAATAAAGAAAAGTTGAACAACAAACGGCATTTTAAATAAAGCTGAAACACGTTGCATATCTGTGTCCACAAATTCAGTCAGTTTTGTCCAAGGTTGTTTATTCGTTTAGACAGCTTAAATCAAAGATTTAAGACGCGATGACTTGATACGGCCGTATTCCTTTTTTTGGAGACTGGAGCCAATTGTTACACTGGGAAACACAATGGCTTCAGGCTCTGTAACTATAAGATTTTGAGTTAAATGTACAGTTAAAGAAATGCTCGCGGTTTAAAATGATTTGATTTTATATGTTGGTTTAAGCCAAATGTAGTTCAAGTTAACAGTAACTGGAATATTTATTTTTAAAAGTATATCCTTAAATCCGTGCAATACCTTTGTGTTTCGTAAAAGCAGTTGGATCAGTTTAACACGATAACACAGTTCAACGCTGGGTAAACTTAAGGCAGTTATATAGTAAAATTAGATTTTAACTGATCATTTGAACTGTTTTCAGAACAAGGGCATTAAAAAAGAAAAAAAAGGTCGGTGCAGTGTGGCCGGTATGATTCAATGCCATTTTGAACAATATGCTGGCGAAATGTATGTTAGCTACCTTTTACATTTTTCGTGTTGCATTTATGTTTAATAATTAATCGATTTAATGTTTAAGCTTCTTTATAGGCAAATTACTGGCAGTTTCTCATTCTCATTTTCTCTCATTCAAATTACTTTTAATACCCTGAATAATAGTCACTGGAATAAAAATGTGACAACTACCCCCGGTCTCCCCTATTTATGTTTTATATGTAGCCTATGAAGAACACTTTTAGATGTGAGTTTTAAATATTCATAATCAGAGTTTTCTTTCATCTGATCCTGTGATGAATTGTTAGTCTTACTTGTTTAAATATGTAAATATTGGAGCGTGTTTAATTTTAGGCCTCCAGTTTTGTACACAAAGGAGAGAGAAGTATATAATTAATAACAGACGACATGGTATTATTTTATATGGGCCCCCAGAAAACTAAAGCCTTGACTTAGAGCTTTGTGTTAAAACCGTAGGGTTAAAAGACTTTTCGTTAGCAATTTTAATTTACTAGAAAAGTTAAATCCAATAATTAAACAACATTCCAGTAGCGGTTATTATTATTAGTGGTAGTAGTAGTAATAAATATGTTGTTATAATAAAGTAGAAAATTATATTTATAATGAATATATATATATATATATATATATATATATATATATATACACACACACACACACACACCGATAAATACATACCGACCTCCAGAAGGACCCTGTTCCCTGAGGGGATAAACGAAGTCCAAGGCCGGGGTAAAAGCAAGGTCACTGCGTCTAACAAATATGAAAATGTCACCTTTTCAGAGGGCACGCCTTGTTGTTTAACAAAGACTGTCAATGAACAAGATTAATAAGAGGCGAAATGGACATTGAGTCACTGAGAGGTCAACCCGAAGTTATCTCTGTGTAGCTATTAAAGAAAGGTAGGCAGAGCGGTTCTGAAGATGTGGACCTCATGTGGCTCTCATAGTTTAGTTAATACTAACTTGAAGCTCGCGTGGATTCTTAAACAGGATTTTTTAAATCAGAGTGGCTATTAATTCACTACATGGAAATGTTAAGGATAAAGAAACATTACATGGAAACGACCTGTCGCGCGAAGGATGTGTCATTATTTTGGTTTATCTGGCCAGAGAACCTGACATATCAACTTCATGGTCAGGGATAATATTTTGCTCACGAAATTACACAAGGTAGGCATTTTAAGTTAGATTTTGGTGTTTATGTTGGAACATTATGGAATTGAGTCTGTGTTGTGCATTTCACAGGAAAGAAGAATTAGGTTGCAAAAATTAGTATTGGCTTTAATTTTGTACATTTTTAACGATGGATGCTGCAGATATTTCACGATCGGTCTTTATTATAACGATTCTAAATCATTTTCTTTACAATTTAAGCAATAACAATACGAATAGTATTGCATAAAGATTGAAATACATTGCAGTAAACTGAAAAGCCAACTGCAATAAACAATAAGTGGCTGACTGCAAAATGTATATATGATAGTTCAGTTACGTCCTAAATACAAATTCTGAGTTGGGTCTGGTCTAATCTTAGTTAAAGACGAAATAAAATAGATGTAAGCCACCGTGAGGAACATGAAAGGTGACAAGATGAGCAGTTCAGTTTAACTGGACAGTTAAAAAATATAAGATGTAAAAGTCAACATATTTCATTATGGAGCTTCAGCGAGACAATAAGGAATGCCACGTTTGTTTATTTAGACTACATTTGATGTATTTTTGCTGAAGAGATTTTTCGTAGTAACTCAGTATTTATAATAATGATTCAAAAGATAAAATCAAAAGATTCAAATGTGTGCAACTAAAAGTCTTGTATAGCATCCTTTCGCTGTTCTTGACTACACACGCTTGGGTCACTAATGTAGAGCAAATCAGACTTTATGGTCTGATCGTCCGTCGCAATATTTCTTTGACGATGCCAGTGATAGAACCTCCGAAACTAAGTCTTTTTATTGTGTTGTTACAACAGTTACAAGATACATGTAAAATTATTGGTTGATGCTGTTGCTGGCTTGAAAATAGTCTTTGTGCTATTCATTAACAGGTGCATAGTCTCAGAGTATAGGCTACTGATACAGTTGCTTTTGTGAAAGTGGTCGTGGGCCTTCTTGAAGGTTTTATTGAGGAACCTATAGAAATTTGAAAATCCCTGGAGGGTACACGAGATTTTTTGTACATTTATCATCAGAAAGAACATTAACACTGGAAGGGGATGCTTTCGTGATAAATCACGTACTCTATTGAACTCAACTGTTTGTCACTGTATATCATGTATTTTAACATAAATCTTGTACATTGTTTCGTTTTCTATACGACGTATATGCTAACTATATCGAATTAATATAATACATATTTTGATTCGACAACAAAAACAGACGCAGAGACCGCTCGAACACATTTTTGCTGTGCTGATGCCTGGCCTGCTATTGGTGCTTGTTTACACGATGCCCACAAGAGGCGCTGATTGGTCGCATTTCTCACGTGACCGACCAACTTTGTACATTTGACAGAGGAGTAGGTGGGTTTTGGAGAGATCAGAAAAACGACAGCACGATAAAAATTAGAATTGTTGCACTTTTCAAATTAATGATCATGAGTTCCTACTTGATCAATTCAAATTACATCGAACCTTCTTTCCCACCCTGCGAGGAATATCAGCAGAATGGATACATGCCCGTGTCCTCTGATTATTATGAGCGGCCGAAAGACGCGGGCTTCCCCCATCACGAGGAGGCATCATACCCGCGATCAAACTACCAAGAGCCGAGCTATGATTACGGTAATGTGTCAACCAACGGTCTCAACGATTTCACCGACCGTCATCACGCGCAACCTCAATCCGTTCCGCAGAATCATGGACCCCGCCTCACCACAGAGAGCTGTGCTGGTTCAACTGCGAGCAAGGATTGTAGCCTCGTGTCAGAGGCTCTCCCAGGCGCACAGAAGGGTAAAGAGCCGGTGGTGTATCCCTGGATGAAAAAAGTCCATGTTAATACCGGTAAGTAATGTGCACGGTCAATAAAAGCTCTAGGAGCCCTGTGGTGGGCGTTCGTCGTAAGGCATGTAGGGAACATACCCTGTTGTAATTGCTCATTTAGAGGATTTACTGCCATCGAGATGAAGTCCCGGTGCATAGGAGTTCTCGCAGATTTTATTTCCCTCGATGTGACGCCCGGCCCATTTGCTTTTGTTTCTTGTGACCCAAAAGAAAGTTTATCGTTGACCAAGTTAGCACCAAAGAGGCCTTTTAATCTAGTTATTTT
The DNA here is from genome assembly GCA_033026305.1 of Cirrhinus molitorella. NCBI lineage: Eukaryota > Metazoa > Chordata > Actinopteri > Cypriniformes > Cyprinidae > Cirrhinus > Cirrhinus molitorella. The sequence continues at coordinate 24,094,146 of CM065131.1, forward strand.
CCATGTTGCAGTGCTACCAAATTAGTTACACCAAGGCTGCGTGTGAATGGAATACTGTCGTCGGAGGACGACGCACATCCATTGTTTCATACTCTATACGTTTAGTACTCTTCAAAATGTTAAGCAAGTGTACTAATTATCCGACATCTCACCAATACCTGAGAATGTCAGTAACACCTGCTTGGTTTTGTGTTTGTGTGTTTAGTGACCGCCAGCTACTCTGGAGGAGTGCCCAAGAGGTCTCGCACCGCCTACACGCGCCAGCAGGCTCTTGAGCTTGAGAAAGAGTTCCACTTTAACCGATATCTGACTCGACGTCGACGAGTGGAGATAGCGCACACTATGTGTCTTTCTGAGCGTCAGGTGAAAATCTGGTTTCAGAATCGCCGCATGAAATGGAAGAAAGACCACAAGCTGCCTAATACAAAGATCCGCTCCTCGAGCTCTGCGCCCTCCAACCATCACGTGAAAACGGACGCCACTCAGCAGCAGCAGCAAACACTGCTTCCTACGCCTTGTTCCTCGAACCTATAGTGCTAGAAGCAAATCGGCACAAACGGAACTGAACAAGAAAGAAGAACACATAGCAGTATTAGGATCGGAACTTCACAGGGTTACTTTTTATTCAGTGTCCGATGAGGCAACTTAACCTCGCCTTCCCAACCTCTTCCTCCACTCTTATTTGAGCTGGAAATCACATCCTTCCTGTAAAAATAGTTTTTCTCTATCTCTTAAAGGAACAATAGTAGAATGTACTTTAACTTGGACAATGGATCGTTATGTTTTCTGTCTTTAAACGAGACATACCGAGTCTTATTTGTGAAGATCTACGCTATAGTTACGCGTGTACAAACTGACATTTTAACTTGAAGGCACAAGTATAGGAACAATCTTCCTGGAGTAGTTATCTTATTTGTCTTAGTCCCATATTTTAGAGTATTGTTAAGTGTATTTACGTCATCAAAGCTGTGAATATTCGTGTATTTGTTTATTTGTATATTGGTGAATGATGTCAAGTTGTTTTAGTAAGCCTGTATGCAAGTAATTGTAGGCTTCCCGTGGAAATAATAAAATGACTTTATTGTGCATTATCCATTTAGTTTCATCCATAGACAAGACTAATGTAGGCGGTTTAATTTAGCTGTTTCCTAAATCATGTTACTCTTTTATTCCAACGTATCTTGATAACGAATAACACAAACTTAAAAAAGTCAAAGCAAAATTTCGCTTTTAGACTAAAAGCTTGCCTTCGAAATGTGTATTACGCTAATTGCGAGACTAATGCTGTCAAGGCCAAAGATTTAGGTTAGCTTATTTGATTTTTCAAGATATTAGCCTATAACATAGCCTATGAAAAATGTGCACTTTCAAGCCAAATTTTGTCACCAACATTGTGACGTTTATTTTTTATTTATTCCATATGACTATCCTTTTGGATTTGCTGATAAAATAAAAATTAAAACGCACATAGCGGTTATATATTACTGTTCCCTTAAGCCGACCTGTATTGCCAGCGTTACAAAATACCGGATAGTTGAGAATTGTTTAAATTGTTACTTAATCCAGTATCTGTTTATAAATATTCAAACTGGTGTAGGCTATTGTGACAAAATCACATTCAACCGATATTACACACTTTGACTTATTCTGAAATTATAATAATTTCAGTACAAACAGACCTCGTTTGCGCCGGCCAGTCTTTGTTTGTTTGTTTGTTATTTCCTTAGGACAACCTATTCTTAGATTTAAAGTGACGTCCATTTCCAGGATAATAATGTAGGCTAGCCTATTTAAATAACAAGTATCATTAACTCTTTCCCACATAGAAGTGTATTGAAATAAATTAGAGAAGGACAGTAGTACTTACTAGTGTAAACTGCTGTTGGGGTCAAGCAGAGGACACAAACGAGCTGTCCAATCATCAAACTGAAGCACTGTGTACGACCCCTTAACCTCTGACCTCGCCATATTCAGCACCCTCTAGACCATGGTCTATTTATTCCTCGAACGCATGGGGCAGTAGTGGAACTGGAATATGGCCTGTATTTGAAAATTTAGGGGAGACCAAGTCTGTGTTTGTGTGTAACTTACTTTGTACGACTTATTTGACATAAAATATGAATTGTGTTTAAATCTGAAAAGTTATTTGCACTTTAACAACTCGTTTTAAAACTCATATAAATCATTTATTATATAAAACACAAACTGTGAAATTTAATCAGACTGAAGAAATCAGTGGTCGAACTTTCCCCAATAACAGCAATTACACAGGCACAGCAACAGCCTCTTAAAAATACAACTTTGTGGAATTTGAAATCAGTATGAGTGACCATGTTTTATATATTCAGATTTCTCGAGAAAAACCTTAAACTCCAGCCGCTAAGACAGTCACAGTCCGTCATCACTGATTCAGATCTTGACAGACAGGAAATTTAAACTTCCATCATGACACCAGCACCTCACCTCTCAATCTACCATGCTTAAATTTTAATTGACTGGCTCACATGACCTTAATAAATAATAGATACCTCTTGGTTAGAAATAGACACAGGAGGTTCGGTAGGATTTTTCATTTTGCAGTTGACCGTCGACTTAGCGAGACCGCTCAGAACCGAACAGCTGCTCCTATTCGGGTCAGTCTTCAAAAAGGGGGTTTGGAGTAAGTAACCTAGGCTTTTTAAATTTTAACATTTTGGATGCTGTATATGGCAAACTATGCAGCATTTGTTTAAAGGACAGGTGTTGTTTGTACAGTGCTAATGTGAAGTAAACCCATATTATCTCATTATTGTTATCCAAAAGGTCAATTCTGTAAAATTTTCTGTAAATAACTGAAATTTTAGAACTGTAAATGGTCAGGTTATATACAAACGTAAAATGGTGAACTACTATACTTTTAGATGTATGGTTATGTACTTTTTTAAAAATCTTAATTAGAAGGTAATTGTAAACAACAATAACAACAATAATAATATTAAAAAATAAATGTATTCCAGCTGTTCATAAGCTACTAAATTCCTTTAAGTCAGTCAGTCACTTGTTTCTATAATTATCAAAATACAGGCTACAAAGAAAGATAAGTTTTTAACTCCTATTTTATTTAATCCATATTCAACAAACGTTATCTGAACTCATGGGCAAAACTATTAGGCACTCAAAGATCATTGCCGTTCCACTGGCACCGTCAAACTGCGTTGAGCTGTACATTAATAGCTTTGATGATGACCACGGTAAATCCAAGGAAAATAATTATCTTCGTCTGCGTGTTGTAGTAATCTTAGCTTGCTTCAAGAGCTCCAAATGTCAGCATTGAAAACAGATTTGTTCTGTCCCCTGGCGAGACTCCACGAACCATTTAGGCTGAAAATACAGCCCTGTCTGTTGGCTTCTAAAGCAGCAGACCACTTTGTTAAGGAATAAAACTAAATGGTTGAAATACATTTATGCTGGTCTGCAGTTACTAATTTAATGATAATTCATTATTTATTTATTATTATTTTTTTTTTAAGTAAGTGATCTTATCAAAATTGTATAAAAAGACGGGGATTGTTTGGACCCCTTATGTCTTAGTCGCAAATACTTTGTGCAAAAGCATTCTTAATGAACTTTGTGCTCGGGTCATTTTGAAGTTTAGGAGGCATGCTGAAATGTACTAGAAGCAAACCGACAGACCCTAGGGACTTAGGAGGTTCGCGTTGCGTCTCGCAACACCCCAGGGCTGTTTCTAGTTATATCAGGCAGGTGAATATTCTTACTAAAAGGTCTAAGCAACACCAAGAAGTCTGACTTAAGCGGTTTTTGAAACGGGTTTACTCTTTAAAAATATCTGACTTTCATAGTTGACATTTGATATAGCACACAGCACATCACAATAACGTCAGAATGAAGATATATAAAGCATCGCCTTTGTACTGTTCATTCGAAAAGCATCTGTCCAAAAGTTCTTTGCAGGAGTATGGAAATAAAATGTTATAACATAGTTCTTTTTTTATATATATATATAAAAAAGTTTGTACTACTTCAAGTTGTGGCTTTTGAGAGAACAAAGCATTTCTGCAAGGGGGAGAAGCGGTCCTGCCTGGCTGAGGTGATTAATTATCTACAGGGCTTCACCACGGCTGTTGGATGAGCTTTCAGCCTAAACACTCTGCTGCCGGAAAACATGCACCAAATGGTGGTAAAGAGAAGGCCCCTTTCGGAACGGGTCTTCTTTCTTTTGTTTGTTGAGGTGGACTTGATAGATCACTGCTCTATGAAGATGTCAAAACTGTAGCTTCAGACTCTTGTAACTAAAGGTTATAATGTCTAAAATAGTACCTCGTAGTATTAACACATACACTGTTACATGTGCATATTTATCATTTTCAGTGCTGCAGTGTTGACACGAGCAAATTCTAAGGTCGGAGAGAGCAGATGCTTGGTAGGTCCGCTGATAACATGAACTTCCATTCAGTCTTGTTTGACTGATACACCGTAATCACCGAGAGAGGGCCACCTTGCACACACGAGTTCTTTAAAGGTATTCAGTAACAGTGATATACTAGATTTCAATATATGTAGTTGGTAGCAAGTATTTGGATGGTGTATTTTAAGAGATAATGCTTTTTTATTTTTTTATTACTATAATTTCAATAAATCAGATCGCTAGCTATTGTTCTATTGCGAAAGTGTTAAGAGGTCCGTATATTTGTGGCGTGCTTTTGTATATGTTGAGGGACACCCCATATACCCCCAAAACAATGTTTTTCAAATGTTCCCACATTCAACGTTCTGCAGCCAATCACCTTGTAACGTTTCGGTTAATCTGTGATGTGCAGTTTTTGTAAAAAAAAAAAAAAAAAAGATCAAAATAAGACTGAAATTTTACATTTCGAGAAAGCATTTCGAGCACACTACCATCTTGTCCATCTTTGTGATCCTCTCAAAGGAGACTAACAACAGTCTCTATTAATGATTCACAGTTCAGAAAAGGTTTCCTTTTTAATAGACACTTGGTCACGTGAGTGGGGCGCATAATATGGTTGCGATATTATGATGAAGGGGGTGGATGGCATGCGAACCCCGGTCTGCTGCTGTGCTGATAGCGCTAGCCTACTTCACTAAAGTGGGGTTGGGTCATTGTGGACTTGCTGAAATGCCGGAGAGATAGGGAGAGAAAAATTAAAAAGAACGAAAGACCCTGGTACGTTTTGCGGATGATGTTATACAGCTGTCATGAACGGATATGTTTTTCTACACAGAAAAAGACAGAAAGCCCTGCGCACCATGAGGATGGATTTTATTTTGAGGTATTTCCGCTGATTGTTCATTACTCTAGTGAGCTTTTCGGCTCAAAGAGAAGGTCAGTTACCGTAGAATGGCGGACGAACACACGGGAGAGTCGAACTTAAGATCATTAAAATAAACTACACCTGGAGCATATTCGTCAATCAACTTTTATTCTTCACTTAACAGCACTAAAATAACCATTAAAACACGTAAATACAAATCTAATTGTTAAATAGGCTACATTTACGTAAATGCTACATTGCTTTAAGCAACACTTTATAAAACTAATATTGTTTTACAAAATTGAAGCTTAAAACTTAGGCTGAAATTTCTATTGGTGTTTTCCGTGATAAGTCATAAATCAGAATGTATCCGCAAAACAGGAGGAACAATTGCTGCATGTTTATTATTAAGACCTAGTGTGTATTAAATAAAACATAATGTAAAATAAATGTAAATAAAACTACAATTATTTGTTGTATAGGACAATACAGTGCAATTTATTGTCTTCATAGAGTCAATTTGATCTGCTTTCTAAAAACATTTCAAACTTTTCAAAATTTGTCTGCAGCCCAAAAACATTTTATCTCATGCCAATATGTAAATTGTTCCCGGAATAGTATTAAACTATTTATGTTTATCCAGATATTTTCATTTTTTTAACTGTGTGGATAATTAACGATAGTGTATTGCACGTAGTCTCAAATCGGTAACACTTGTGTGTGGCTGTAAACCCTCTAGGTTGTAGAGGGTGTGTAAACTGGGTTTCCCCAGAAAGAATAAATCACAAGACAGCGAATAAAACTCAACAGAGCAGTGGCGGCCCGTTTGTTGTGGAGGCTCGCATGGGAAACGAGGATATAATATAAGGAGTATCATCCAGAAGCACGCTGCCGCACGAGGTCACGACGCTCCAGTCTTGATTTATGGGCTGGGGGACTTAGGGCGGCCGCTGTTTGAGAGCTAATGACTATTAGATCTAAATTCTCTAGAAAGGAAACAAAATGGAGGAGAACTCGATACATTTGACCAAGTGTTTTATTCCTTATGATATTCCTGATGATACATTCTTATTTTCACACAATGCGCCAATATTTTTTATCTTTAACTGTAAAACTACATCCATTAATTTGATTTATTGGTGCCGTTGTTCTCAGGGTTCCCCCACCTATTAGAGGATTTTAATATTGTAAAGGATTTTAATATTGATATTTCTGTAAAGCCTGGGTTGAGTATTAAAGATGTCGGGATTTTGTCTATTGTTCATGTTAATATTCGTTTGTACAAAGCTCAAAGACAATTTTCAGGTACTTTTCAGTAGGCTAATGCATTTTTTAATGTCAGTTTATTGAAAACAGTGTAACCCATTTGTAATGAATGATTTGCAACTTATTTTAAATTAAATACACATTTGAAATAGAACGACATAAATGAGTGATGACAAACATACAGAAGTGTGTTTATTTATTTTTTTTATTGAGTTTATCACAGTGCACTCATTGAATTGTTCAGTTAAGATGCATTGACACTAACTGTTGTCTACTGTTTCTGTAATACAAATGTAATACAAATGTAATACTTTTACTTCTTGTCGCAGATCTACACATAAATGAATCTTCCCCATCTGTAACTCTACGAGAGACTGTGTTTTGCTTAAGGTGAGCTTTCTGTTACATTACACAACTGCCATGTCTTGCTATTTATATTATTTACAATCATTTCATTTATTCAAAGGCTTAAACATGCTACATGCACGCAAACACACACACACACACACAATTAGGCTACATGAAAACTGAAGACCCATAATTTCTCCTTTCCACGTTTCTGGGGTGCAATTTGTCATTGTGAAGGAGTCTTTTGGATCAGCGGTCAGGAGCTAACGTGAGAAATGTCTTGTAAGGGGTTTAGGCTGTTTAATACTGATTAATTGCAGATTAATACATACTGTATTATAATTTAATATAAAAAGTTTAATCGCAGTGACTTCAGCTGTATATATGCTATTGGAAATGTTTTACGACAATTACCGAACACTGAATCTACTTTTCACCTAGCAGTTTTCGCGGCATTAATAAAATCTCTTAGTCATCGTTTTAATGAAAGAAAAAGGAAACAATTGCGTTAATGTCCAAAATGCTGAAATTGTCAAAAAAAAATCGCAGACGCAAGGATTTTTAAAATCCCACTCACCAACCCACGCCGCCCGCTCTTTTCTCTTTATCTTTGGTAATCTGTAATCCAGTGGGCAACGAGACAACAGGAATCTGCCTCTGTGTTTACTGCCGTGCTGCGTAAGGACATAAATCTTCTAGTTTGACCGAGAAAATATACAAGCTGATGCTGGCAATTCATTCGTATGCAGACGAGTTTGATCTATAACCTCCCGTCCTCAGCTCGCGGCTCTCTTTTTTTTTACTGCAATTTTGGGAGTCCGGGAGTTTTAACAACCTTTTTCTGTGTAGCGAAAAAGCATCTTGATTCATGCTTTATGACCAATTATTTATTACATGGATGGGGTTTATTGAAATGTTGCAGTATATTATTATTATTATTATTATTATTATTATTAGACCCGCTGTGTTGTTGTTTTTTATTGTTGTTCCTGCTGCGATTAATAATCTCCTAAACGATCTGTAATTAATGTAAGTAATTTAGTCCTTTCAGGCCAGTAGTATTTGTATTTTAGGTTTGAATTAATTAATAACAATCAAGGTAATAGCCTACTTATTTGATTCATAACTTCTAGCAAATAGTCTATAGTTCTAAGTTATAGATTTTATAAAGTTGTATGTACATCGTTCAGACTGTGTTCACAGGGGAGTGGAACTGCTTTCTGTGCTTGAGAAGGCGCTTCATTTGCATAATTTTTCTTGTCTACGGTGACGCTCTGTTTCGAGGGAGTTCACTGGGGTGTGCATGAGTATGTGTTAACGTACTAGTTTGTGCACGTTAGTGGTACACGAAAGACTCACTAGAGCGCAGCCCATGGTGGCATTTAGTATAGGTCCGAGAACACAGGCGTTCATTTAGTAGAATGTAATATGTGTGTATGTGTGAAGGTGCTTAGTCTTCACGACCAGGGCGCCCGAGACAAGTTTCGTTATTTGGCTGCTATACTGCGTCAAAAAAGAAAAAGACAGAAGGAAGGAATTTAAGTCCTCGAGCGCGACCGAGTCGCTGCTTTACTGCAGATACGTCCCATGACTCCTGCAAGTGCAGTTCTGGCTTTGTTGTCTTCCCGATTTAGCTTTATCCTGGACCGCTGTTTGATCGATTTCTGCCGCTGAATGAGAGAAGCTCGCGCCGTGCTGCGCGCTGCTCGTCACAGAGGAAGGTAAGCGGGACAGAGGCAGAGTTCTCGCATGGCTGTTAAATGGCGAGTTTGTGATTTATGACCGCGCGACTGAAATCTCGGTTCAGGGAGAGTTCATACTCGCACATACACATACTCACTCACAGTCAAGCCAGATTCCTCCCGTGCAGCAGCTGGGTCTCCTGCTTTGTGGCTTTAGCGTCTTTTCTTTATTCTTTCCATGTGTATGATAGTGCCAGGGAGTGAATTAGTGGAAGTCAAGCATGGATGGGTCGTCTAGAAATTGAAGAGGCCTTTTGGTTTTGTTTTATGCAATTATGTGGTCTTAGTATGGTATTTGGGCCTGGCTTTAGCACAGTTCTATGTGTATTGGTTTTTAAAATTAATTTTCAATATTTTTTATTGGGCCGACTATTATTATTATTAGGCTACTACTACTACTACCGCTGTTAGCATTTGCTATTATTAATAATGTTACTCCTGAAATAGACTATGGTTTCCATGTATTTTATTGTGCGCTCCAAGTAGATCATGATTCTTTTAATTTTATTATTATTACCTTGTTTTCGTTTTGTTTTTAAGTAGGCTATATAAAAGCATGTCGACTTGTGGGACAGAATATTTATCGTTGGTATATCAATAATATCAATATAAATTTAAAGTGGAAAATTGTACTAGGCAAATGATACGTTTCAATTGTAATTTACGCGCTCTACACCAGTCCCGGGCCGTGGCAATGTAATTTCCACCGGTGCCAGTTACCATTATCCATTATTTTGGGTCGGCGAGAAAGAGATCATGGCGTGGTTTGGAGACGCGCGTCTGCCCGGTTTTTCAGGTTTCCTGCTACTACAACTTTCGAACCCAAACAATACACGCAGGGGCATGTATTTATGTAGACTAAAATGTCATGAACACCTTAACACCTTAGGAACTAAAAACCAGACGCAAGCAACTTGAATAATGACCTCTGTTTGGAATAGAAAAATGTATATTTCACATTTAAATTAAAAGGGTGCATGCGAAGCTGCTGCTCTGACAATAAACATGAAAGTCAACAATTCACGACAATGATTTTTGCTTGTTTATAGCCCTAATGCTATTTAACAGAAAATATTGGTTTAATGTGTTTATTTGTCTATTGATTTTTTTTTAACGTGTTAACATATAGCTTATTTTGATTTATTTAAATACTTTAAGCGACCATCATGTTCTCAGTTATGTTGGCTATTGTTGCAGCTGGCCATAAGGTAAGTGGTGACCGGCTCTCCCAGTCTCGCCACAGTGTCAGCTGAGCTTTGAAAAGTAAGATGGATAGGCCTTATTTCACCCGTTCACTGTATCTTCTCTCACCGTAGGTTCACCCGTAGAGCCCATTGGCGAAGAGGTGTCACGTGACTACATCGAGCCAATGTTCTTCTACGAAGGTGTCAGGACCTTGTCAGAAAGTGAAATAAACATTGGGAAACGGCGAGATGCAAAAAGCGACCTATTGCGACGGCTCGGCAATTTACAGTGGCTTCCCCTATCAAAGCGCAAACGGTTTAGGTTATGATGCCAATCAACAGCAATATCTTCAGGCCCTTCGTGTGGAAAGTGAGTACCATCGACCGGCCTGCTCCCTGCAGTCCCCTGGTGGCTCTGCAGCTTTGCACAAATCCAATGAGATCTCCGAGGGCTGCCAACGGAGTAACGGGACACAGGCCCCTGTACCAGATATCCCCGACAACAACCAGCCCCCTACTGCCCCTTCCGGACCATCTTCTCCCAGTTCCCTGAACCAAATTCCGAGCAATGATACCACCTCCAGGAACCCAGGGCACGCATCTCCAACGCCAGCTACAAGAAAACAAATTTTCCCGTGGATGAAGGAATCTCGCCAGAACACAAAGCAGAAATCCTGTAGCACCATTTCAGGTGATTACATAAACCACATTACAGCACCTTAGATTAATTAGCCTGAATATAAACATGTTTCTAAAATAAGATGTAAACAAATACAAATCACTTAGCTAATCTCAGCTAGCCTAAGGAGGTAGTATTCACATTCACATCGAGTTTTTTTTTTTTTTTTTTTGTCATGAAATATGTAAACGTGCATATATTGGCTCCATGGAACTTATCATTTATAACACCTTTCAATTGCCTCTTAACTGTCTTTGTGATACATTAGACCACATGTAAAAAAAAGGATAGTTCTATTGGAGGTGACTGGAATCTGTCCACTGATGTTTAAATTGCAAACTTACTAAATGCTGTGCACTGATGACACCCCCAACACATACCCCTGTCGCTTCCCAGTGAAATATTTTCATTCATTCATAAGCAACAATTTTATTTCGTAATTACTGTAAAACTGCAAACCCAAAGTGCTGCAAAAATAATAGTCATAATACAATTGGGGAAAAACAGTACAGTTGGCTAGTGATTGCATCCTTCCTACCTATTTCTGATTAACCTACCAAGAAGTAGTAAGCTATTATGTTTTTCATACATAAGGGTCTTTTTTTTTTTTTTTTTTTTTGAAATTGAGATTTATACATAATCTGAAAACTGAATAAATAAGCTTTTGATGTATGTTTTTTTTTTTTGTTTGTTTGTTTTTTAGAATAGAATATTAGAGTATTATTATTTAGAATATTTGGCCGAGATACAACTATTTGAAAATCTGGAATTGAGGGTGCAAAAAACAAAAACAAAAACAAAAACAAAAAAAAATTGAGAAAATTAAGTTCTTAGCAATGTATATTACTAAACAAAAAGTTTTGATATATGTACACTAGGAAATGTACAAAATATCTCAGTGGAACATAATCTTTACTTAATATCCTAATGATTTTGGCATAAAAGAGAAATCGATCATTTTGACCCATATTTTTGGCTATTGCTACAAATATATGGGTCACATATTATATACATGCTGTATCAGCAGGGGTTTGAGTGATTCAGTCTTTTACACAAGAGCAAACGCAATGCATTGTGAATGTTGCACAGTGAGATCCATCCTTGGACATGCGCAATAACGCTTTTCGTTTACATTTTTTTTTTTTTTTTTTGTCCTCGTACAGTAGAGAGCTGCGCTGGAGACAAGAGTCCTCCCGGTTCGGCCGCCTCCAAGCGCGCTCGTACTGCATACACCTCTGCTCAACTAGTAGAGCTGGAGAAGGAATTCCACTTCAACCGTTACCTCTGCCGCCCGCGACGAGTGGAAATGGCAAATCTGCTCAACCTGACGGAAAGGCAGATTAAAATATGGTTCCAGAATCGCAGGATGAAGTACAAAAAAGACCAGAAGGGGCTAGGAATGATGCCCTCTCCTGGAGCACAGTCTCCTCACAGTCCCGTTGCCCTGTCATCTGGTGGTGGAGGAGGGGGTGGGAGTGCATATTTAAGTTCAATGCATTCTCTGGTTAACAGCGTGCCCTACGACTCACCCTCTCCAGCAACTTATAACAAACCCCAGCCCAATGCATACAGCCTTCCTACGTCATATCCACCTCCTCTGAATAACTGCCCGCCTCCTCAGAAGCGGTATCCGGGGACTGGCACAGCCACGCCGGAATACGACACGCATCATATTCAAGGCAACAACAATTACGGGACGCAAGTGCAGGGTAGCCCGGTTTACGTCAGTGGTGGTGGAGGCTACTCGGATTCTTTGGTGGGGATGGGGGCCTCGGTATTTGGCCTGACACATCTACCGCATCCACCTCAAGGCAATATAGACTACAACGGCGCTATCACCATGGGAAACAGCCATCAGCAAGGAACGTGCGAACCAAACCCATGCACATTCACAGACCTTACACCGCACTATTCTCAGGGAAGAATTCAGGAAGCGCCCAAACTCACGCATCTATAGTGCCGATACAACGTATTTCTCTCCCAGTCCACGGCACACATTTGCGCTCCCTGTCTGACTGCGTTTTCCGCCACCTACAGCTGCGTATATTTGGTTCATATAGTTTTCCTGATGTAGCCTCAGGTGAAACGACCTTGTTGTTGGTTTTAATACATAAAAAGGAAATTGAAGTTCCTTAAAGCTCAAATGTCATGGCATCATGGGAATATGTAGGCATATTTAAATTGTTTTAAGGAAATCTGAAACAGGGTATTAGAACACATTAGAACACGGATTTATGATAGTTTTTTAATGTGAATTTTAAGTCTTCAAAATTCTTCAAGTCCACGATTTCTCTGTTTTGATTTTGCACTTGAGGAAGGATGCATATGAACACGATTTCTTATTCAACAGTCTTATACAGCGTGAGCTCGTGTCCTTTAGGTCTTTCAAATGTATTTATTTCTTTCCATGGACAGTAGATTGTTATGTAGCCCAAATCCTTCAAATAATGGGTAAAATGAAACCGGATCCAGTCATATGTCAGTGCTGAAAGATCAATGTGTTCGGATATTAATGAATGTGTGCGAATGTTAATCATGTGTTGCTTAAACAGTCAAAAAAAGACAGCGATCAGATACTCATACTTTTTATTTGTTCGAACATTTTTTTTTTTTTTGATGTCATACATTCCATGCTGCTCCACTTGTGAAGAAATAAAAGACACTAACTGACTTATGTAAGTACCTTTATAGCAGAGGGGTTACTCAACAAAAAAAGCATAAAACGGTTAACAATAGACAGATAATTTTCTCAGTGCACGTCGCTGTTTGGTTCAAATTAGGGAAAATTAAAAGAAAAATATATATTAAAACGACTGTAAGACATTTGGAAACAGCAGAGAAACAACTTAATACTGACGCTGTATTGAGTATGAATTGTACACCGTCATTTCCTGCAGTCTTGCAGTTTGTGAAAAGTGCAAGAAATCCCATCCATTGTTGTGACAGTCTCCTACAAAAAAAAAAAACACATCAACGCAAAATTCTCTGTAACAACTTGTCATTTGTGTCCACATTTTATCAGTCATGGTCATTAGTAATAGTACACGAGAATGACACAATAATTCTTCACAATTGTAAGTCTAAATTTAGAGACGCATTCTTTAATATTAATTATATTGTTTCATAATTTCATAATACATGAAATGACGTCAAATTAAATGGCTATCATTTACAACCTCGTTGTGTAATAGACTGGTTAAAATATATTTGATAGTAAAAAAAAAAACGCAACTATAATTTCCTACAAAAATACCTTTTCTGCACTAGCCTAGTCGTGAGATAGCGTTGATATTTAGCCTATCAAATTACATTACTGCCTGTCTATGTTATAAATAATTGCATCACTTGTACCCTTACATAGCATAAAGTGTTAGCAAGGGCCATTGTTAGACAAAGTTAATCCGTTTAGGACGTTAACCCAAGATGTGGTTATGGGTTCCATGGGAAAAAACGGGGCCATGTTTTCACCGAGTTGGAATGAGTGCCACCTCCCACATAGTAACCTCTTTTCTTGGCTACTTCGGAACCCCAACGTGCCTATAACACTAAACCTTTATCACAACGAAATTAGCGCGTCCTTTAATTTATGAAATAATTCATTATGAAATAAATTACTTGCCCATCGATAGCAAATTCTGCTCCTTAAACGTTTATGTCTGAGCCAGGTTACTTTAAGTATGTATTTATGAGCGACAGAAACAAGCAAATCTCTCTAATGTAGCCTTTCCAGCCTCTCGTTCTACCAAGATTTGATTCGCGTAGAGTTAGAAGGTTTAAATGTGTTGTGGGGGCATGAAGCTGTCAGACCTTTTGGCAAGTAAGATTGATCGCGCACATGCTTCTAGAACTCTTTGTTTAGTACATAAGCACTGAAACTACAAACGACCAAAGTACAAGTTTCCCTTAAATTTAAACATAATCCGCATATATCCGCAAACCGGCAAAAAAAACTTTCAAAATTTTAGTAGACACAGAATGTCCCCTCCCTGTGTAGAATAAAACAAAATGTAACAAAATTACTTTTAGTTTATTCTTAATCCAAAACGTCTATATCGAAGGCCAGTTGCTTTGTTTCAAAAGATAAAATAATAAAAAAGAGCTAATATCAAAGACTTCACAATGTAGAAGCTAGATTAGAAAACCAGCTAGAGTAGAGATAAAGCGTTATGTGATATTAACAAGCTAGAGCAGAGGTAAACTTTTATGTAATATAAAGGTTTTTATTACTTACTTTAATCCTCACTGTTCAAACATTGCGGGTGTGTTCGGAAACAAAGCTTCCAGTTGAAAACATCTGGTATCAGGAAGCGTTTTACTTCAAGTATTTACTGAGAACTACGTAGGTCCCCATCGAAGACATAGCGAGCAAGAGTGTATCCTTCATAGTTAAATATGCAGACTCTGAATTTGCATTTTATCTTGCGCGTTATTTTGTAAATCAATTAATAGGGCTTGATAGAAGAAAAATGTATTTTAGGGTGTATTTTATTACGATTATCTATCGTTAATGACCTTACAAAATGTTTTGTAAGTGGGTTTGTTTTATGGAGCGGTACGTTTTTGTCTAACCAGTGTATCTTAAGAATCGATAGGCGGAACGTTACGTCAATAGATTTGCGTGTGGGGGAGGGGATATGTGATTTCGATGTATTTAAGTGCTGTATTAATGGTATGATGAGCTAGGCTGAAACAGCTGTCCTTTGCCAATTGAGATAAATTAACCGAAAAACGTCTCTAGCAGGCGTAACGTATTCGGCAAATGTACTGGAGCAAGTCTGATTCCCTTACATTTTTACGAAACCAATACACCGATGTGTCTTGGCATGTGCCTGTGCAGCAGGGGCAAAAGGGAGGTTCTAATTCTTATATGCACAAGCTACCGGTTTTGAGATTGACTATGAAGCTTCAGGGCCGTTGCCTTTAGCGAACAAACCGATGTACATAACAACAGTGACCTCCCTCTTAAGAGAGGGATTGCTCGAGGAAGTTCTACGGATCAATCTGTCAAACTGGATCCTTTTGAATAAACCCCAAATTGCCATTGGGTAAAGGTAATCATGTGACTTTAGTCCAATTTCAACCGGGTCTCCTTTTGAATGCAATATTGTCAATAGTAAGCCGTCCAAACGGGCATAATTAGTTATAACAAAATATTTTAATGTCGCCTTTTTTCTCCACATAGCCAGCTTATTTTAATTGAGAGCGAAAACTCGTACAACATGCAACAAAGTCAAACTTTCCTTACCCGCGCTCTCGGGGCATGATACAACAGGTTTACAATGAATTACGAGTTTGAGCGTGAGACGGGTTTCATCAATAGTCGGCCATCGCTCGCGGAGTGCCTTATATCTTTCCCCCCTGTTGACGACTCATTTCAGAAGTCATCAATCAAAAGCTCAGCGCTCACGAACCCTCACCCTCTTATCCTACCACCTTTCGAGCACACCATCCCAAGCTTGAGTCTCGGGACTCAGCCACGCCAGGCAGGGTACCGACACAGCTTAAATGGGGGAAGCCCACTGCACGCCAATTCTCTGACCCCGGAATACCCGTGGATGCGCGAAAAGAAGACCAACAAGAAAAACTGTCCTCTTGCACCAACCGGCTCCTTGACTCCTACAGCAGGAGTCATTTGCTTCTCTCCAGAAGGTGAGTTTTAGGAAAACCTAAGAAAAGAGAGAGAGGAAGAATTAAGGTCATTAAAGGTCTCTGACAAAATATGAACATCGCCGTAGATCTGCACTATCCTCTCCACGATATTTACCTCATATTAAACTCATTGAGCACTTCTGTAGAAATTATTTTGAGTCTCTAGCTCAATTCAAATCAGGAAGGTCTTTCTGATGTCTGACGTGTAATGGAGAATGATCGATTACTGTTGTGGCGCAAGGGGCCGCTCAAACATTCATCAGAAGACGGTAGTCGGTACCACGCACACTCTGGTGATGCTGTTCGCGGTCTACAGTATTATTTTTACAATACTTTTTAGTTGATCGGTTTGTATTATCACATTTTACCGTTAAGATTACATTGCAACAGACATACTATGTGTTGCCTTGCTCGCATATCGTATATATATTTGACTGAGCAACATAACAAGTGGACTTTGTGGACAATTTTTTTCAGGCTCACCCGAGCTTCCCGAGGGCGGTTTGTCTAGTGGAGAAGGAGGTTCGCGCCGTCTGAGAACAGCATACACAAACACACAGCTTTTAGAGCTGGAGAAGGAGTTCCACTACAACAAGTACCTTTGCAGACCACGCCGTGTGGAAATAGCCGCGCTGCTCGACCTTACGGAACGCCAGGTCAAAGTGTGGTTCCAGAACCGACGAATGAAACATAAACGCCAGACCCAAACTAAAGACATTCACGGCAAGACAACTGTCGGGGAGGATAGTGGTGCACAGAGCGAGGAGGACGCTTCCATTTGTGGCCTGAGTCATGACAGATTGGGCGTTGTAGATGGAGAGTCGAACTCTTTTCAAAACGACCTGTCAACAGTCTCTGGGCAGTCCTGTAATGAAAACGACATGCAAACTTTTGAAATGTTTTCTAACAGCTTTATGGAAATAAATCTAAAAGATGTTTCCAGGCAGCCATCTACTGCTCTGGGCAAGGTGACAATAATATGCAATAGTAACCGAAGTTCCAGTCCGGACAACTGCGGTTCCCCGCATGTTATGGACATGCCTGTGCAGGACTTTTTTTCGACCGACTCATGTCTGTCTAATGCAGCTTCACCAGAGCTGTGCACGTCTCTGGAAAGCCCAGATGATGTTTCAACAGACTTTTATTTCTGTACGGACTCTCTGACTACATCTGATTTACAAAATGCAAACTACTGATTATCAAAGTGGATCAGTGACCAAAGGGAAAACGGGAGTTTTTAAATGTTGTAAACAAACGCGATTATGATAACATATTGAAGGTAAGCTATATAAGCCATGTGCGCTGTATTTAGTAAAACATAATGCATAGGCCTAATGCATTCAAAACAGACGTATTAATTTAGATTACTTTTATTTTTGTATCGAGTATGTTGCATGCTGCGTATTTTTGTAAAAATAAATATACTTTCTAAATGTAAATGTCAAGACAATATTCTGTTCTCAAATTAATAGTAATTGCAACAACTATTTCTAAGTATGTTCAGTCGCTACGAAATGTAAATGCATTATATAGGTCGTAACACTTCAAAAATAAATAAAAATACATTAACATTTACTGTTAGATTTACATCTACTGCAATGTTTTTTGTAAACTATACAGAAGGTTTGGAAAAAAGCCATGTGTGAAATGCATTTGATTTGATAATTTCACATGTTGTTTCTCACTTGTATGTGATCTCCATCCTGAAACAATATTATTAGGAAACATTTTATATATTTATTTCAACTAAATGAATGTGCAGAAATATTAATGTATTATGTTGTCCATTTTGCCTGATGCAAATTAATATAAAATATATCATTATTCCCACTATGCCTATACTTCATTTTGTACATGTTCATATATCTTCATGTGTAAATTTTTATCATTAATTTGAAATTTTAAATAACAATTTAAGTCACAAATCCGTGTTCAAATATGGCTTCTTCGCCAGAGCTAGGCTCTTTGTCTCAGACTCTTTTCTTCGCTCCGCGTGGGGAAATGCCGAGGATGTTTCTTTCCATAACGAACTCATAAATCACAGTCTTTCATGCAAGCTGACAGCACCAAGACAATCACTGCCTGTGAAAAGTCTGCCCAAATAAGTGTTTTCACTCACTGTTTATCATTAAGAAGATTTTGGATCCTGAAGCACAACCCACGTGGACGGTTAATAATAATTCATTTTTATTGGCGTTTTAACACCCGGCATTAGGATTACACAAAACACTCATAAACCACATATTTCATTGCGCGTGGCATACGCTATTTGTCTCAGTCTCTTTTAAGTTTTTTCTTGTCCTTCTAGTCTGACTGAACGTGATAGAAATGGTTTATGAACGCTATATTAATATTAATTTAAAAAGTGTTATAATCGTAATGACAAAAGCATATTTTATGTTCGCAAATTTCTCACCCACACTTCCTAAACATCTTCCCCACATATCGTCTTGTGTGAATGTGACTGAAAAAAAAACTCTTTAGGCGGTTCTACTTTTTAAACTTCAAATGACGGATTCGTAGTCACATTTTGCTTAAATGCATTAGCTATATGCTTTAAGGGTTCTAATTTGTACTGTTAATATTCTGGCTCGCTACAAGATGAAGAATAGCCGCAATAAACAAGTAAGTGCTTTACAACAGCTGATATTTTTCTTGCCTTGTTTGTCAGGGACCATGTTTAAAAAAGGGTGTATTAAGAAGAGAGGATGAGAAATACTAGGCCGTCAGATGCTTGTGGAAAGCGCCATTTTGAGGACAAAAAAATAACATCTCTAACAAAAATCTCCTGTTCATCCAGAGGTGGCGCACGTCCCCCCTGCTCAGCTATAAACTAGGAGAATACACCCTCTTTCTTGTGATTACTGATCATATCACTGTGTGACCACGTATCACAAAACATCATTCAGCAAAACAAGCAATTGTTTCTTAGCGAATTTAGTGAGACAAAGTTCCGCTTCATTTCGCCCTATGATACAATTTACATAGATTTTACACATAGGCTAAATAGCTTAAAGCAATACATCTACAGTGGGATAGCAGGTTTTTAGGTTTTTAATCAAATAAGATTCTAATGAAAAGTTAACCTATATTAAAAAAATACAGTCAGTTTTATCACCAGTTTATCGTTTTTATACACAAGGACAAGTTGACAAAAGCTGATGACTGCTAGCAGCCTCACAAAGCAGCGCAGCTGACTCAAAATAGGCTATACAATAAACCAGAAGAAGAAAAAAGACATTTAATTTCCCTGCGGTTTGGAGCTCATCTTACCTGACGCATTTCTTCAACATATTTTCCCACAGTATATCGCTGCTTGGACGCTGTGAGACAACATCCCTCCTTGCTTCTCTGCCAGCAAATCTATCCTTTCAATGGGGGATAAGGTGGGCCTACGTCACGTTGATCGACAAGAGGTCGGCATTTACATAAGCCTGGTCTTTAACGACAACCTGTCAGTGCAAGGCCACTTAAGATCAAGACGAGACAGAACAACTGATCACTGGCTGACCCAGCCCACGTGACTGTCAGTGGTCATTCATATCACTAGCGCGCGGACACCCCCCAATCCACGACTGATTGAAGAAGGCAGAAGGGTGGCTCGGCTCAACCCCGGGTGAGTGGTGCGACGTTAATCAGTCCCCGGGCCCAAAGATCTGTCAGTGTGGCAGCCACGCGCAAAGACGCCCAGGAAGATGCCACAATGAGCACATTCCTTGATTTCTCGGCCATAAGTGGTGGTGGAGATGGAGGTGGCGGGGGCTCCTGCTCAGTCAGAGCGTTTCATGGCGAACACGGACTTTCAACATTCCAGTCATCGTGTGCTGTTAGGGTAAACAGCTGCAGTGGGGACGAGCGGTACATGTCCAGTAGATCATCACAAGACGCAATTAACCCTCAGCCACATCAAGCCGGCACGTACCAGTCCCCCGGGACGCTGTCAATTACCTACAGCGCCCATCCAAGTTACGGGACTCAAAGTTTTTGCGCAGGATACAGTCACTATGCCCTAAATCAAGATGTGGATTCGTCTGTGAGCTTTCCCCAGTGCGGCCCGTTAGTTTACTCTGGAAATATTTCCTCTACGGTTGTGCAGCACCGTCACCATCGCCATGGTTACAGTAGCGGTAACGTTCACCTCCATGGCCAGTTTCAGTACGCCTCAGCCACATATGGTAATAGTTCGGATCAGGCAAACCTTACGTTTGTGGCGGGCTGCTCAAATCCGCTATCCCCTCTGCATGTGGCTCATCACGACGCATGTTGTTCACCTTTGTCAGATGGCGT
This sequence comes from Cirrhinus molitorella, assembly GCA_033026305.1. Lineage (NCBI taxonomy): Eukaryota > Metazoa > Chordata > Actinopteri > Cypriniformes > Cyprinidae > Cirrhinus > Cirrhinus molitorella. The sequence goes on from CM065131.1 coordinate 24,114,571, forward strand.
GTCAACAGGGCAGACATTTGACTGGATGAAGGTTAAACGGAACCCGCCAAAAACAGGTGAGTGGCTACAAGATACAGTGTTTATGCTGCGACTCAAAAATAAAACAAGTACAAACTTAAGTACTAAAATTCTGGAAAACTGGTATATTTAAGTCAAGATTATGCATGCACACACACTCACTTATTTATTCATATATTTATCGTCTTTCTTCAGGGAAAGCTGGAGAGTATGGATTTGGTGGGCAGCCAAACACTGTCCGCACCAATTTTACTACAAAACAGCTGACAGAGCTTGAAAAGGAGTTTCATTTCAATAAGTACTTGACCCGAGCAAGGCGGGTGGAGATCGCTGCTGCGCTCCAATTAAACGAGACTCAGGTGAAGATTTGGTTCCAAAATCGGCGTATGAAACAAAAGAAGCGAGAAAAGGAAGGTCTTTTGCCCAAATCTCAGTCCGAAACGAAGGATGGTCACGAAAAGCAGGAAGATGCATCCGAAAAGTCGCTCTCAGCACCACACACTCCCTCTCCAACTTCCCCAACTATTGATGCCTACTCCTCGAATTAAAATGCTCTCACGTTTGTACTGACAACCTGTCAGTGACTCTTGTGTCAAGGTTGTTGTCAAAATGTATGTGTGACATTAGTGAAAGAGTCATACAGAGACTAGTGCACAACTTTTTGACCACTCAGTATTTACCTGTACTACGTTGTGTTATTGTGAAATGACTGTTAATTGTCTTGGTCACCTTGTCAGTCACCTAGAAATAAGTTGGTTGTGCACTTTCTCGCACAGTAATAGCAAATGCAGCACTTTTACACGTCTATGGTCGGACTTGCACCACTTGTCAAAATGCCTACCTCAATCAAAGGAAATAGTGCAATATATTTAAGGGTTGTATTATTATAAGAGACGAATCAATTGTACGTTTTCACCAAAGGCTTGTTTAACAGACACCTTTTTCTGGACGGTGATTAGTGTTATGCCTGATGTCGTGTGTGTGTTGTGAATTTTGCAACATGATGCTCAACTCTTTAAAGTTGTCATCCGGTCTTACTGAGTTTTATCAGTCAAAGATGAAGACTCCAGTCACCTTTAGAAACATGCTTTAGAAAACGATCAAGATACGGGTGAATTAAATGTGTGAATTAAAATTTATCTTAAATACAATGCATTTGAACACCGATGTTTTACTCTTGATGGTGTGTATATTAAATAATGTACAAGTTACAACGTTTAGGTACGTGTCCATAGAGGTGTTTTTTTGGCCGTTCTGTTATGTTTAATTCATCGATTTGCGATGAAATTGTTTGCATAATCTCAATCCATAGAGAACTCTCTGGCTCCTTAACTGATATATGCATCCGCGCGTGGTTTCCTCCTAAGGGACGAAGCTATATTGGCACATGGTAAGCCTGTTTATCCACGTAAGAAGATGCGCAATGCTGTTACCGTCATTCGTGATGACAACCCTATTGACGTGTTAGTTTATCGAAGGGAAACGGAGGACAGAAAAAGCTATCGACAAGGAAGAGTCAGCCTGACCCCATCAGTGATCATGAAATGTCTGATTCCTCATATTACAACTGGCAGCTTACAAAGTGTCGAGTGAGTCAGTAACAGAACAAAATAACGAGCAAAAAGTCAAAAATAAATATAAAGGCCAAGCATCACGTATAAGTAGACTAAAGATATCTGTAATTCCCCCCCCCCCTCTCTCTCTCTCTCTCTCTCTCTTTCTCTCTCTCATTCACACACTGACAAATACAGCTATAAAGGCATGACCAAACAGTTGCCCATAGAGCACAGAAATATCTTCTAGGACCCATTGACATGTTGTGTTTAAAACACAACATATATTTTTTATTTTAGTTAATTAATTAGTTAAAAAAAGCTTCATTGAGTACAGGGAGCGCGCCGTTTTCTCTACCCTCACAACGATCTTGTTTGAGCTTCACCTTTACCTTAAATCTACCTGAACATGAGGGTTGCGTGTGAGTCTGCATGGAGCCTAAATATATCCTGGTCTCTTGGGTGCGTAAGTTTTTCTTCCTAAGGCGCGGCGTGTGTTTGTTTGTTGATGTTCAAAAAGATTATCGCATTAATGTACTTTCTAAAACGATGCAAAGTATTACCTTAGATTTACATATCAATAATATCAAAGGAAAGATGACTTTCCTTTAAATTTACAAATAATAGTTTTTTTCTACATTTTCGGACTAGGGCACACCTGTGAAGGCACCGACAATACTGTGCACGGTAGAAAAGGGCCCTCCCAGCCTTTTTATGACTTTAATAATAGTTATATATTTATTATGCATTATTGCACTGAGTTGAAAAAAAAAAATATCACAACTCAAAAAAAATTATCTAAACAGTTTTAACAAAATACAAAAAGTATAACAAAATAAACATTCGACGAACATTTATCTAATTAGCCTATTCTAAATTATAAATAAACAAGAATTAGAGGAGATAAACGTAAATCAATCTAAAATTTCCCTTCTGAGATTTGAATGTCACCCTGTTCCGTCTCTAATCGCCAGATTTAAGCAGGAAGACTCGTGACTGTGAAAGCATAAATGCGATTGTATTCGTTGCTGTTTAGGTACGCCAATAACAAAAAACAAAAAAGCAAGAAACGTTGAAGAACTGTCAAGAAAAGGAGATTTTCGTTTTACAATGCAGAAATTTGTATTTTCCTATGTTTAATCGTCGGGCAGTGATTTTAAGGAGACTGAAAAAGTTTTAAAAACTGAAATGTTAATTAAATGGACACTAATAAAAGGGACACTATAAAAAGGGAATCTATTATTATTATAATTACTTACGTGATACATTTGTTTATTTATTCAATTATTTATTGGAAGAATGATCAGACAATCAAACTTCATTAAACATTAATTTCTTAAGCAAGAAATTAAAAGAGCAAATTAACGAAAAGTGCGTTCGTGAAAATAGGATAAGCTACAAATAAAAAGTAAAACTCACCTCTATTCATATTAATTAATTAAACCCCAATAATAACAACAACAAATTTAATACCAGCCTAAAAACAACAACAACAATAATAATAATAATAAAGATATTTCTATTGTTGTAAAAATTATATTGTTGTAAAAATGACAGATGCGACTTTGCATTGACCTGACCCTCGAAAGAAAACCCAAGGGTCACTGAATGGTCAGATAATTGTCTAAAATATTTTCACACTGAGTGGTAAGTCTTATCATTTTAAAACAAAAAAATAATTAAATTTACAGCGTTTTATACACAAGAAACACTATATATATATCTATATATTTTTTTATTAGTTTATGTAAGTGCATGTATGTTCAGTGAAGCTATTTTACACCTAAGGAATTGCGTTATATATATATATATATATATATATATGTCTTGTGTATATATATATATATATATATATATATGTCTTGTATATATATATACATTCAATATTTATATATATATGGTGACATTCAAATCTCAGAAGGGAAATTTTAGATTGATTTACGTTTATCTCCTCTAATTCTTGTTTATGTATAATTTAGAATAGGCTAATTAGATAAATGTTCGTCGAATGTTTATTTTGTTATACTTTTTGTATATATATATATATATATATATATATATATATATATATATAACGCAATATATATATAACGCGATTCCTTAGGTGTAAAATAGCTTCACTGAACATACATGCACTTACATAAACTAATAATGAATGTCTGAAGGCCATTAAGAAACAGAAGAAAAATACGTAAGTTTTTTTTTTCGCTCTTTGACAGATGATTGGGATAAGCATGTCATGTGAGTCAGGAATGTAGTCATGTAGCCATTTTAACATTTATTTATTTATTTATTTTTTTATTAATTTTTTAATAATTAAGTAATTTTTAGTAATTTACTTATTATTAATAATATATACATATTCACATACACTAAAGCAGGTTGGTAAAATGAGGCAATCACCTATTGGTCATTTTGGATTATGCATGTGTGAGAGGCAGAGAAGAAAAAATAGCATGGCCAATTAATCCGGACACTGTTGTGGTTTTGATGTTAAAACAAATGTCTAACATAAATTAATCCTGATCTTAAAATTCATTATTTTGTAAACTATTGTTCTAAACCTCAAACATGTGTTATAGTTTTTGTCTATATTCAGTCTTCTTATTAAAAGTTATTGTTTTACTCAATTATGCTCTCCTCTTTTCATAGAAATTCTGAATTAAAAACCTTACCTACCCTGTAAAAGAATATGGAAGAATACTAAACCAAAACAATACTGTTTGACTGTTAACTGGTTAAAGTATTACAAAAATGACAACATAACATATAACTTTGTGTCAGAAATAATAAATTTAGCAAAACAACCTAATGCTTTAACTAGAAAGAGTATAAAGCATTAACACACACATACACATACACATACACATACACATACACATACACACACACAAATAACAACATACACACTTAGCAACACACAGATAGCAAAAATACGTAAAAAATTACTTGAAAGATCAAAGTCACTGTAACAGAATCTTGTTTTTTGTTCCCTTTGCACATAATATAGATAAGAAATACTCTGCAATGTATGTAAAATACTTTGATTTGAAATTATACAATGAGATCTTTTTCAAGCAAACTAGGCAAGTAATTAAATTACAATATAAAAATTTAAATATAATGCATATAATTATATAATATATATATATATATATATATATATATAAAATATATTACATGCTTGAATGATTTTTGAAATTTCAGACATTTCCTGTGTTGACAAACACACCAGCATATGAAAACATTTCCAAATGTCCATCCTGAAACAGCTAATGATGGAACTGGACCGCACATGTAGAAAGCTGAAGAGGAATGCTTTACATATTAGCAGCAATCTTACTTTTAAGACAAGACATGTTGTCTCAGGTTATAAAAGGACCTTCACTTCACTTGTGAAGCTTTTTTTTTTTGATTATTTAGTTAACCATCCTTTTGGTAAAACAAACTGTACTGTAATAACACAAACAGAATATACACAGAATTTCACTCTCATTGTCACTGACATAAAGCCTGCAATTTTGAATAAAATTTATGAGAGCAGCATTGACATTACAGAGGGGTGTTCAAGCGAGCATCAGCTAGAAAAAGAGGAAGAAATGGGGGGTAGAGAAAGGCAGATAGAGTAAAAAGGACAGAAAGAGAGAGGTCCATCCATCACACTGTCTTAACCTCACAGTGACCCCAGGCTGGCAGCCAATGAGGCACCTCCCGTCTGTGCAGGAGATCGGGTAACCGTGGAGATGGACTGAACATTTTAGCATGCTCTTTTTGTGCAGTCTGTCAACACCTCCCAATACGCCTCACTACAACTTAACTGATGTGAATGCCACTACTTGATTGAAATGACTGGAACCACAATAACTTAAATAAACCAAGCATCTCAGATTATATATAAGGACACGACCATTCATAAGAGAGGAAAGAATTGCACACACACGAAAAACTAATATATATTATTTTAGAATATTTCTCATCTGAAGGGTCAATCTGATCCTACATTTTTTAAAATATTTTTTTCTGATACTCCTTATAAATGCCTGACATGGGAATGGCTGTGGGGCAAAATTTCAAGTCATATGCCTGAACTGACAGTCTAATTTGAATTAGACACTGAAAAAAAAAATATATCACAAAGACACAGCAAGTAACATTTCATTAAACAGACAATTTTAGTACAAAGACTGATTAAAATTGTGTTTTCTTATAAACCATACAAAACAAATAGTTTGGTCCCACTATTTTAAGTTCTCACTATTAACTAAGATTTTTGCCTCAATAAACTCCTAATTATTAATAGTTAATAATGTATTTGTTAGTTTAGGTATTGGTTAGGATTAAAGATGTAGAATATGGTTTTACAGAGTATATGCTTTATAAGTAATAATAAGCTACTAGTTAATAGTGAAAACTATTCTAAGGTGTTACCAAACATTTTTTTTTACAGTACAGCCTCCTGACTTTTAAAACTAAATATAACTTTTGGTTACACTTTATTTTAAGGTGTCCTTGTTACACTGTAATTATACATTTAAGTACTGAGTAATAATAATTAACCACATGTACTTATATATGGTTAGAGTTACGAATAGGGTTTGGATGTAATTATGCATAATTAATTGTTATTATAATAGTAAGTACATGTAACATATAACAATGACACCTTAAAACAAAGTGTTACCAAATTGTGTATTGTATTTTTGGTAACACTTTACAATAAGGTGTCATTTGTTAACATCAGTTAATGTATTAACTAACATGAACAAACAATGAACATTTATCTTTGTTAATGTTAATAAAAATACAGTCGTTTATTATTTGTTAATGTTAGTTCACAGTGCATTAACTAATGTTAACAAACACAACTTGTGATATCAATAATGCATTAGTAAATGCTGAAATTAACATTAACTAAGATTTATAAATGCTGTAGAAGTACTGTTTATTCTATTTAATGTAGTTAACTAATGTTATTGTAAAGTGTTACCGTATTTTATTGTAAAGCATACAAAATATGTTTTTGATTTTGAAAAATCATTTGGTCACACTTTATTTTAAGGTCCAGTTATCACTATTACCTAACTATTAATTACGTCTCCTAATTAGATGCTTATTAATAGTCAGAAACTAGTTGTTAAGTTTAGATATTAACGATGTAGAATATTGTCATGTAGAATTTCTGCTTTAAAAGTACTAATAAACAACCAATATGCTAATAATATGCATGCTAATAAGCAACTAGATAATAGTGAGAATTGGTTCCACATACTAAGGTGTTACCAAACACTTTTTGCAGTACAGCCTCCTGACTTTTAAAACTATATACAACTTTTGGTTGCACTTCATTTTAGGGTCTCATTGTTAGAGTGTAATTATACATTTAAGTACTGAGTAATGTTAATTAACTAAATGTACTTACTATATGGTTAGGGTTAGGATTAAGGTTTGGTTTAGATTTACTTACATGTAATTATGCATAATTAATAGTTATTATAATAGCAAGTACATGTAACCTTAAAATGAAGTGTTACCCAACTTTTGCAGTCAAAATACTGCAATGCTTTGAAATATGTTTTAAGAGGCTTCTGCAAATTCCTTTGCTAAATCTTCATAATATAACAGAAAATGAAAAAAGAAATTTGGATAAAAAGTCCAGTTTGTAATATAATATAATATAATATAATATACTATAATATAATATAATATAATATAATATAATATAATATAATATAATATAATATAATATAATATAATATCATTTTTAACTCTAATTCTGTTCAAAATGGTTTAGGCCCTTGTGTTTATCTAATTGTAGTCTTACTAGTTTTTCGTAGTCTTTATCTAGTTGTAGTACAGTGTGCAAAAACAAATCTACTGATGCTGATCATGAGAAAATGCCCTTAAGTGCAAAAACAGAAGGAAATAGAAAAGATAGGAGATGAGAAGTGGGGAAGATTTCCATAGTCAGTTTTTCCCTACAAGCAAAACTGTGGTTTATCAGATAAAACCGATTCTGTTTCATGTTCAACTTACCTGCACCAATTAGCCCTCAGGAAAAAGCCTTCCACCCTTGCAAAGCATTCACGCACATACACAAAGCATACATACACAAGATCAAAATGAAAAACGAAGCTCACATGCCTTTGACAGGCTTACCATTTAAACATTGTCTGAGGATTTGGCGCAATTTGTCGTCTGTCTGACAAATTGATGATTTGATGTTTTTTTTTTTTTTTTTTAACTGTCGGACATGTAAAGACATATAGAGATTTACGCTATCACAAGAGTAAATGTAATCAGTCTATTTAAGAGACTTTTTCAAGAGTCCACCTCTATTATTTAACATGTATATATACACTTACCACTGTTATACACACACACACAAATACACATATACAAGCAAAAATATAATTATATGCTCACATTAAGGAGTACAGTCTTTGATGACAAGGATGACCATAGGGCTAGAAGTATGTTTCTGTTATCATTTGTACATCATGGTTTTCAAAAACTGCTTCTCTGCTCCCTGTTAATGCCAACAACAGTCACACTGTCAGTGTCTGAGTAATAATGATATTCTTGTTCTCAAAAGAATGGAAATGCAGCCTGGGGCAGGTGTGACACTCAACTATGTTTATGAACTGAAACATCATGACTTTTTCACACACCTACTCACTCTCACTCTAAATGTCAAGAAAGAGGCAAAGATAGACAAGCTGTCAGACACTTACAGTGAAGCTATGCAAGAACAATTATTGTCTGTCCCTTCTAGGCAAAGCCAAGTCGCACCTGACACACACCTGCACAAGACCGGATTGACATGCAAACTACATCTCCCACAAGGCAATAGGTATTCATGGTTGACTGGATGGCTTGGGTATGGTGAACAGGTCACTGAGCTGAATCATCACCAGGTGCTAGACGTGGAGGACAAGATGATAGAGACTAAACTGGTTAAAGGAATATTTCACCCAAAAATTAAAATTGTGTAATTAAATATTCACCTTCATGTCATTCCAAACCCGTAAGACCTTTGTTACTCTGACAAAAGGTCTGAAGAGAAGAAATTGTTGAATAAAGTCGTTATTTTTGTTTTCTGTGTACACAAAATTATTCTCATAGCTTCATAAAATTTAGGTTGAACCACTGATGTCAATGGACTATTTTAATGATGCCCTTACTTACCATTCTGGGACTTGAATGTGGTAGTTGATTTGTTTTCTATGCAGGGACAGAAAGCTCTCCAATTTCATCAAAAACAACTTAATTTGTGTTCTGAAAATGAACACAAATTAAGGTTTTATGGGTTTGGAATGACATGAGGGTGAGTAATTAATGATACAGTTCTAACCCTGGATCACAAAGGCATAAGTCATAAGGGTCAGTTTTTTGAAATTGAGATTTACACATAATTTTAATAAATAAGCAGAATAAATAAGTTTACCATTGATGTATGGTTTGTTAGGATAGAACAACATTTGTTTGAGATTTGAAACTATTTGAAAATCTGGAATCTGAGGGTGCAAAAAAAAAAAAAAAAAAAAAAAAAAAAAAATCTAAATATTGAGAAAATCGCCTTTGAAGTTGTCCAAATTAAGTTCTTAGCAATGCATATTACTAATCCATAATTAAGTTTTGATATATTTACGTATGCAATTTACAAAATATCTTCATTGACAGGATTTTTACTTTTTACTTCATATCCTAATGATTTTTGGCATAAAAGAAAAATCGACAATTTAGACCCATACACTGTATATTTGGCTATTGCTACAAATATACTTGTGCTACTTAAAAATGGTTTTGTGGTCCAGGATGAATCTCTTTCAGTCTTACAAGTAGAAAATAGGATAAACAGAGGTATTCTTAAAGGAACAGTTCACCCCCCCCCAAAAAAAATCTAAATTCTGTAACAGTTTACTCACCCTCATGTCATTCCAAACCTGTATGATTTTCTTTCTTCTGTAGAACACAAAAGAAGATTATTTTGAAGGATATTTTTTATCATGCAATGAAAGTCAAACATCACCGGACCCCTCTGACTGTCACTGTATGGAAAAATATCACTGAGATTTTTCAGAATCTACATAAAAATTCACAACGGTGAGTAAAAGACAAAATGTTTAATTTTAGGTGAACTGTCCTTTTAAATCTTCTAATATATCTGCATATATTAGAAGCTTGTGATGTTGTTGGCCACGGACCATTATGATGCTCAGAATATGTCTACTGATAAAGGAACTTTTCACATTTCCAGCGTTCATAAGCAAAAATCCTCATAGTTGGGTAAACTCCTATAGTGTTTAACAGAAACTACAACTTGTTTGCATTCTTATTTGCCCCAACAGCAAAAGAGAAACAAATGCACGATAGCAGTCTATAGCTTTTCAAAAGAGGAAAAAATATTGAGAGATTGATTACATTGGTCAAAAGAGAGATGAAATCAAATTTGCCTTCACTCCTTCAGCTTTTGTATCAGACACACCCACATCATCGCTGTTTTATAATTTAATGTGAAGATAAGAAAACACAAAGTACAGTGTTATAAGTGTAAATTCAATTTTTGAAAATTAAAATATAAAAAACGTTTCAAGATTTCTGATGTTAATAACTGTGAAAACGCATACAAAGTTATCAACTGCTGAAAGGACTGAGACTGATAGAAACCTTCTGCCAATTCCTTAAACAAAGAATTGAGCCTAGTGTTGTGCCATTTATTCTTACAGACCAATGGCTCATGAGGATGAGTAAACAAGAAATCCTCTTCTGCTATTTTGTTTAGTGTTGGACCAGAAAACCACAGTAGGCCCCTTGTTTTCAGCTACTTTGCATAGACAGCCTAGGTATATATGCAGATCCTGACCTCTTTGGGCTTTTAGGCTCACACCTGTACACTATTATCTCCCCACATTATAATTTGTGCAACAGTGGCTAAGTGATTCCCAGAACACGCAAACATTTAATGACAGAGCTGTCTTTACCCTGACCATCATTGCCGGACGTTGGCAGGGATCATTCCACCGGAGCGTGACGTGTCACCCATGTGTCTGTGTGGCCGCTGATGTGATCTTTAGTCCCCTCATGATCTATAGACTGGCATTTTGGTCGCTCAGACACCAGACCCCTGCATGCATGCTAAACACTCTGTCAGCCAATATCCTGACAGGAACTTAACGCAGTCACGGCAATACTGAGACAGGGCAGGGAGAGGCTGAAGACACAAGCGCCAATAGTCAAATGGCAGCTGGCTGCACAGAGTCAAATTATGTGAAGGAGGTCAAAAAAAAAAAAACTTTTTGTAAGTTAGTTTAAACAATAATACATACAATTGCATTTATGAAAACAGACAATTGTTTATTTGTCAAAATCACTGGAAATTCGTTTTGGAATAGTCTTATATTTCTGCTTAAATACAAAAGGATAATGCCATGTGGGAACACAGAGGGAATGCATGATCACCTCAAAATTGAGAATGTCTTGAAATATGAAAATTTCTATGTTACAGATCTATATGTTTGAGTTTTTAGATATTTTTTTAGATAATTTTTTGTGTGCCTTAAGTGAAGTAAAGCTAGATCATGCTGTCTTCTGAAATGTCCCTGTGTTTAAAACATGCGTTTAAAACAGCATTCAGAGCATATGTTGAAAATATATTAGCATGATTAATCATTGCATATATTGTGTAATTTCATTAAATGGCTACATCTAAGAAAGATCATGGTAATACACTGAAAATACAACCTTAACACAAAACTGATAAGACAAAAACTGACAAAAACTAAGAAGAAAACATAAAATTATATGTAATGACCAGTACAGTTTTTCACCGTATATAGTAGGGAAATTTACTCTTAACCAATTAATAGGTTTTTACTGTAGCATTTTTAAAGTTTTTATCGTTAAAATCACAGCAATTTTTTAGAGTGTAGGTTTTAATTACTAACATTTGCGAAACATTCCAGGAACAAAAAATGGTTAGCCATGAATGCTGTTACTCTAAATAGTCTTGACCTGTTTGTAAGTGTACAATTCAAAAGGTAGGGAATAGGGTGAAAAACTCTGCAGTACTTCTGCCTACATCATGCGTGACCTCTCCAACATGACTACGTATGATCTAAAAATGCTGGGTTATTTCAACCCAACTTTGGGTCAAATATGGAACCCCAACTGTTGGGTAAAATTTTTCACTTAAATTTTTAACCCAAAAATTGGGTTAGCACATATTTGACCCAAAGCTGGGTTGAAACAACCCAGCATTTAGAGTTTGAAGCATGAAGTCCAGCTAGTGCAACATGAATATTTGTGGTTAAAAAATATAGAAATTTGTTTTTTTCGAAGAAAATGACTGACCGTTTCACTGGATAAGACCCTTATTCCTTGGCTGGGATCCTGTACAGTGCTTTAAAGCTGCATTGAAAGGGCAATTTGGACCTTCAACCCGTTGATCCCCACTGAAGTCCACTATACGGAGAAAAATCCTGGAATGTTTTCCTCAAAAACCTTAATTTCTGAAGAAAGAAAGACATGAACATCTTGGATGGGGGTGAATAAATTATCAGGAAATTTTTATTATGACTTAGTCTTACTTTTTACTTAGAATTTTCTCCCTTTCTTAAAAACATATACAATGACATTGGAAGTTCAGTAATATAGTGACCCCTCAACTACAAATGTCCACAATTTTCATGTCAGAAATCTGGTCAACTTAGCTCAGCTTAGTCTCTTTTACTCTGTTTTTGTATGTGGATAAGGGTCAGAGAAACGGACAGGGTGTGCGTGTCCATTTCAGTGCCTTTGGGACCATCTGTCCATCCCTCCATTGACACATCCACGGAACTGTGAAGTGATCTAAATGCGTGGTGGTGTGCGCGCACATGTCTGAGCCTTAGGTCAATAAAGCCCTCATCAGGGATTCCTCAGCTCGAGCGTTTACATAAACAGCCGCTTAGTGGGATTAGCATGGTGTTAGCCTGTTAGCTTAGCGACGTAAACAGTGGTTTAATCCATTCCCAATCTCTCAGGGGGCTGACCAAGATGACCAAGATCCCATTAGGTTAGGATATTTTTTCATCTATAGGTCACTGGTTCACATCATGTTTGAGAGGGGATATTAAAAGGGCCTATTTGGGAATGGACAAAAAAGTAAAATAAAATATCCATACATTAAATTAGTTTAAAAATAAAAAAATTCATGATACTTTACCCTCACGTCATCCAAGATGTTCATGTCTTTCTTCCTTTAGTCAAAAAAAAAAAAAAAAAAAAAAAGCAATTTTTTTCAAACGGCCTTTACAAAAAAAAAATATAAATAAATGTTGGATGATTTTGAAGTTGGAGGAGAAAATGCCATGGAGTTTTTCGCCCCACCCTACCTTTTTGACCCGGAGTATACAGATAAAAAACTAACCATGCGTGTAGAGCTGCACGATTAACCGAAGGCGATTGGTATGCGCATGTTGTCGGTGAAGCCTGTTGCGTAATCAGCAGTAAATCTCCAGCACCTGTGTTCAGGTGGAGCAGCATGTACTACACAGAAAATATACGCTGAATCGCGTTCATTATCGCAAACGATTAAATCGGGCAATTATGAAATCGAAAGAAATCGTTTGCGATAATGACATCTGTTTGCGTAGCTTCTCAGTGAACTACGGCTCTGTTTAGACATGTTGCTACACCTGAAATCATGTGAAAATATCACATTTAATAACGTTTTTACTCCAAACTCACTTTATAATATACTATTTATATCAGTGGAGTGTTTGAAATAAATCTTTCTGTGAGATAGTATAGCTATTTACACAGAATAAAGCACGATTAGTATTCTAAGCAGTGATAAAGGCATTGCTTATTATATACTGCATTATAAGGAAAATTATAATGAGAAAAAGTCAGATAAACCATATATTGTTGTAGTCGTGGGTTTATTAGTCACGTTGAATCAATGACAGCAGTTAAATCTTGTTTATTCAGCTGCAGCGATAGCAAAGATGCGTTTCTATTTCTCTTCTTCTGGGTATTTTGAGTTTCCGCGTGAGAATGAGAGCGCCCTCTGGCCTTCGGATGAAGATTTACTAAACACAGAACAGTGCTTTTCTAAAAGATACGCATGACAATCGCAGCTTTCGATTAATCCCGATTGCGATTTCACTTCGATTAATCGTGCCCTGCATGCGTGACCTTTACAACACGGTTACGCTATTTGTGAAGTCAAACACGCATCGTAGAGCTAGTGCAAGACGAGCATTTGTGGTTAAAAGGTATATAAATGTTTATTTTCTTAGAAAATGACAGATCACTTCACTAGATAAGACCTTTATTTCTCGGCTGGGATCGTGTAGAGCCCTTTGAAGCTGAACTGAAACTTTGATTTCGACCTTCAACCCATTGATCCCATTGAAGTCCACTATAAGAAGAAAAATCCTGAAATGATTTCCTCAAAAACCTGATTTTTTTTTTTTTTTTTTTTGGACTAAAGAAAGAAAGACAGGAACATCTTGGATGACATGGGGCTGAGTAAATGCAAATGAACAAATCCTTTAATACACAAAACATATTCAATCATTTGTATTCAGCAAATATTCTACTTTACATAGCAAACAGAAATTTTCCCATCTTAGATAATGCTGAAGGTACACTGCCCCTTGGAAACACCCCTGGCAAAGTGTGGTTTTGGATGATATCAGCATAAATAATTTTTTGGTACAAATACATTAAAGTAACTTAACATTATCACTGAAGACCAGCAATAATAATTTGCATTTTGATTACACAATAATGGCAAAAAATACATGTCAAAGTCAGACATGCCCCTTTGCCAGCTGTGATGCCCGGTTACTGGTTTAAACTTGGCCCAGGCTTTTAAAAGATTTTTGGGTCAGCACACCTTAATAGCTTCAACAATTGATTGCCAATTCCGTTTAGAATACAATGAACCAATTAGAACCCAATTTAGGTCAGATAGTTCACAAATAGCTCTTGCCAATCAAATGACTTGTTTGGCCCATTTTATAGAGAGTTTTATAGAGAGGTGCAAGCAGCTTTCTCTGGAAACATGTCAGTCTGTAATTGTTCTAAGGAATGAAGGCTATTCAATGCGAGATAATGCCAAAAAGTTGAAAATTTTACTGAAAGGTGTCCACTATTGCTTGGAACGAAAGGCAAAGTCTGGGTCCAATAAAGACAGAAAGAGGAGTGGAAGACCAAGAAGTACCTCTTGTCCAGAGCTGACAGCTGATCTCAACAGTGCACGTGATGTACCAGTGTCATGTACTACTGTCCGTTGGAGACTCCAACAATTGCAGGTCTACATGGCCGAATATCAGCTAAGAAACCACTGCTAAGATTAAACAACAAGAAAAAGAGACTGCAGTGAGCAAAGAAGCACAGAAACTATTGGATGATTGGATGAAGGTGCTGGACGGATGAATCCAAATTTGAAGTTTTGGGCTCAAAGAGACGATTTTATGTGAGATGCAGAGTTGGTAAAAAGATGTTAGATGCCTGTATCACACCCACTGTGAAGCACAACATGTCCTCCAACTTATAAGCCCGACGTAAATTGTTTTCACAAATCCTCAAAATACGTCTCTATAGAGCGTATACAACAATTGCTCCCCTATCAGCAACAAGTATCCAACACACTTTCAGGATTATGTGTAGCTCAGTTGGTAGAGTGTCGCACTAAAAAGTGGTGTAATCATATGAACACAGGTTTGAAACCAGAGAATGTATATGTTCTCATAGCATGTGTTTTTTTTTTTTTTTTTAATATATGCACTATAAATCATGATTTTGCACTATTTCTGTAAGGGGTAGGTTTAGGGTGGGGTTAGGTGTGCTCATTCATACGAATTACACCTAGTAAAATATGTTTGAATTACCGTGAGATCAGTGTAAAAACTCATATGTCATTTCATGACGTCAGATCCAACGCGACATTATTTTTATGTCCGTTAGAGGGCACTTAACTTTAAAACGTAAAAATGGGTCCTATAAGGTGTATAAAAAAATGTAAAATTGGGTTGTATTTTCTTTGAGGACAGTCTCCCAAAGAATATTGAACCAGCATACCACAGTATTTTGCAACGACAAAATACGGCTGTTCGTTCTGGTCAGCGCCTTATTGGTCACGGCTTCCCCTTCCAACAAGACAATGAACCCAAGCATACTTCCAAGCTGTGCAAATCCTATTTGAAGAGGAAACAGTCAGCTGGCATCATGTCTGTCATGGAATGGCCTTCCCAATCACCGACCTCAACTCAACTGAGCTACTATGGGAGGAACTAGACCGTGATGTCCGTAAGAAGTGTCTAACCAGTGTGAATCATCTTTGGGCAATCCTTCAGGAGGCTTGGAGTATTATATCAAGTCAATGTTTGAATAAACTGACAGCTTGGATACCCAGATTATGCAGTGCTGTAAAAGCTCCTAATGGTGGATATTATAATGAATCGAAAATAAAAAAAAAATTCTATGTATAAACTGTTTATGAAATAAAATATGTTTTCGTATTTTGTGTTGTCCCTTATCAGTGTAAAATTATCACAAATTAAAAAGGATTCATGCCAATATTGTCCAAAACACCATTGTATGTCAAAAAACAGCTCCTCAGATGATTATAAAGAGAAAAGGAGCAAAGTATCTCTTTAAATTAGCTGGGTGTTTTCCCTCTTGGGTCCACAGTTTCCATTGTTAATAAAGTGCTAGTGGAAGACAAAATAGCTCATGTACTCAAGACTGATACTGTGTGACGGGCCAACACGAGACAGAGTTAAATTACATTTTTTCTCCCAGGAACCATCTTAATGATTGAAAGCTCCAAAACTATGCACTGTACAACCAACACCACACCTCTGAAACAGTTTCAAATGGGGATTTTTTTCAAAGCCCTGCAGCCACACATAATGCAGAGATGGAGGTAATATGTTTCATACATTTTGGTGACCCACAGTGGCTCTTGTTGAAGTTTGCAGCTGTGATGTCTGATGCCTTAAGGGCATGTCTCATTTCAACCCCTCTTTGTCTTTTGAATGATTATTCGTTGATGTGGTTTTCATGCACACGGAAAATACCTCTTTACTGTACTTTACTGTGGAGACCCTTGTTTCGCCTTATGCCTTCAAGTACTTGGCAGGGTTTTAGGGAGTATATACTATTATAAGAATGGAAAGACATGAATATGCTTGTCCAGTATTTTCTAGTGTTTTCATTTACTAATATCAGTATTCAGTGCTGAGATTAGACACTGTATAAATGTGACAGTAATCTATCATCTCTCTCTCTCATACTCTCTCTTTCTATTGATCAGCAGGCATGTAGAACATATTACAGCTCCTGACTACAGTTATTCATGAACTGGAATGCAGAGACTGCATGTCAAAGATTGCCAATCAGCCCGCAGCTACAGATGCCCATCCACTTCCTTTTTTAGATCAAAGTATATATAAATGTTTTGTTGTGCTCTGCCAATTTTCGGATGTTTTATGTGTGTGCATGTGTCCATGTGGGTCTTGTTTTGTAAGGATATCCAGTGTGCCCAGCGAACCACAAAAGGTCATCACTCCAGTGGGTCATGACCTAAACAAATATTTTGTTTTGTGTATTCTCTTTCCATACCCATACTACCATACTAGATGAAAGAGATAACACAAAGCCAAATCACATTATCATACATGTTTAATACACAAAGAAATATTATTCAATATACTGTTTTATTCTGGCCTGAGACAGATATACCAACAAGTTGCAACTAAAAAGAGCTACACTACCAGTCAAAAGTAAAAAGGATCTTCTGCTCACCAAGCCTACATTTATTAGTTTTAAAGTACAGCAAAAACAGTACAATTCTGAAATATTTCTACTATTTAAAATAACTGTTTTCTATTTGAATATATTTCAAAACGTTATTTATTCCTGTGATTTCAAAGCTGAATTGTAGCATCAATACTCCAGTCACATGATTTTTCAGAAATCATTCTAATATTCTGATTTGCTGCTCAAAAAACATGTATTATTAGTATTAGTATGTTGAAAACAGCTGAGTAGATTTTTTCCAGGTGTCTTTGATAAATAGAAAGTTTAGAAGATCAGCATTTATCTGAAATTGAAATCTTTTGTAACATTAAAAATGTCTTTATCATCACTTCTGAGCATCCTTGTTAAATAAAATTAACTGGAAAAATTATACTGATTTTGAATGGTATATAATTGTCAACATTTGAAGTGGATCAAAACCTTTCATCAAAGTTGTCCTAAAACCAAAACAATACAAGTTCTTGTCTTAGGACAACTCTGATTAACTTTTTTTGATCCACTTCAAATGTTGACTACTGTAGTGTATAATGTTACAAAAGCTTTTCATTTCAGATAAATGCTGATCTTTGGATCTTTCTATTCAGAATCCTGAAAAAAAAGTACTGGTTTTAATACTGACAATAATAATTATATATATATATATATATATATATATGTGTGTGTGTGTGTGTGTGTGTGTATGTTGAACAGCAAATCAGCATATTAGAGAGATTTCTGAAGAATCATGTGACACTGAAGTAATAAGCTACTGCTTACTGCTTTTGCTGTATTTTGAATCAAATAAATGCAGGCTTGGTGAGCAGAAGATAATTATTTAAAAAACATAAAAAATCTTACTGTTTAACATTTATGACTGGTAGTGTCTACCAAAAAAATTTTAACAGGAAACTAGGCTTTAAAGGGATCTTGAATGTGCCAGTTGCATTGCTGTCTATTCAGGGTCAGAAAGCTCTCAGATTTCATCAAAGATATGTTAATTTGTGTTAAACAAATGTCTAATGAACTTGGAATCACATGAGGCTGAGTAATAATGACAACATTTTGGTGAACTATCCCTTTAAGTTATAAAATGTGATACTTTGGCCCTGTAAACATCAGACATTATGTTCATTACAACACCCTTTAAAACACAATCAAAACATCCTAAATTTGTTAAATCATTCATATTCTCTCACAAATTCTGTTCTAAAATACCACTGACTGGAAGAGAGCACAGTAAGAGAGCATACTGCCCCTTGTGTTGACAATACATCACAACAGCAAAGATCCTTTGAATGTGCTTGCTTATATGCTTTGTAAGTGAAGCATCAGTGTTTTCAGCTACATATAAACAGTGCACAGGTCAAGTGCTGATAATGGTAGCAGACATATAAGTCGAATGTGTCTACATGTTCAGTCTCATCACCAAACACATCCTCTCACCCATAATATTATTTGTTGTTTCTGAAAGCAATATTGATATTAGCTTCATAGTGGTAGACACCTTGATCTTCCAGAACGGGATGTTGTCTTTTATACATGTGCGTGAATGTGTGAATAGGTGGAAATAAAGGTAAGTTCAAGGTGTGTACGAATGTGTAAAAGGAGTGAACAGAAGCATAAAACTATACTAAATGTGAAATATAAGCTAAAACATCAATGTAGTGTGTAAAAACAGAACAGCATACAGTTTATAGTTTCCTTTCACACAAAACCAAAACTATGACTTAAGTCCAAGGACATACAGAGGTTGCAAAAAGGCCAGTGTAAAGGTGTGTGTTTATATTCCAGCTCTCCCCCACATGTAGTCTATAATGGCTTGTCTGTGGAACGCATATGTTGGCTCATACTGTGAAGTGACCAGCTTGTGTTTTGAAGGCATCACACCCCACTAGGTTCACACAGAGGTCAGGCCCCAGTCCTCACTCTCATCCCAGCTGTGATAGAACGGTGCCAGGGCATTGCTATGGCAACCTGCCTCTTCTGTGCATACAGACAAACGTAAGTATGTACGGACAAAGCAAATGGAGCATAATGTTTCACTGCTTCCCTTAAAATCTTAATAATCTCTAAAACAACAAACAAATCACTATAATTCTATACATGCATATTCTCTGAAAGCAACAAACAATGGCTTCATACAATCTGCCTCACTTGCACGAACCCAGAAGGCTTTGTCAAAATGCCCCATTACACCTGTCCCAGCAGATTGCATGTTACCTTGACAACCAATTTTGGTCTATTTTTCTATTTGTGCTGGAATTAGAACAGATGGTGCTTTAATGTAAACCGTTTCACCGTTCAAATTCAGCTCTACGGAGAGCTCGGACATAAAAAATGGAAACTAGGAAACAAATCAACAAGCAGGACTTTGAACTGACCTTTTTCACAACTAGATTGAGAGAAGGCATGGTTCTAATACCACCAATATGATTTTTTATTTTTTTTAATCAAAGAACGCAGGTGCTGCTAGTACTGACCCCTACAGACGTTTGTTGTAATTACATGAACGTTTCAATGGTCGATTGGATGATTAAATGTAAAATGCTATTACTTTACTGGACCTTTTCCAGGTTTCTCAACAGAAGTCTTCGTAGTTGGGTAAAATTTGAGAGCAGTGAATGGGAAAGTAATAGTTTTTCAAATAGCAATAGAAAAACTCCACAAGTTTTCATGGCAAAAAAACAAAAAAAACAAAAAAAAAACAAACAAATTCAGAGAGACTGATAATGGCAGTCAGAAGATAGAATGCTGTCAAATTTACTGTTCCCCCATCCCTCCTATATTGAAAATTGGTGTGTCTTACAATATTATTTTAATGTATTATCTTAATTATGAACACACGGGTTTGTAGTGCAAACAGTTGTACCGTTTACTGCATTTTGTTATAGCAGATAATGAACTGGAAGTCTAACCCATAAGCTTGGTGGACAGACACTGCATTATAAACATCCTCACATTAGTGTTAACTATTTTTTCATCATTTTGATGCAAAGGTGATATAATACAAAGTATAGTGTTATAAATGTACATACATATAAAAAAAATCGAAATATAAAAAAGTTTAGAGGATTTTTTTTATTATTAATGCAAAAACAGTATACAAAAAAATGATACAGCCATCAACAAAAATAATGGACAACAACAATTAACAAAATAAAATAAATAAAAAATAAATAAAAAAGAGAAAGGTGGTGTTTAATACATTACAACTTGAAGAAGCAAAATTGAGAGTTACATGTCATTACAGTTTTTGCCCATTGCTTACACACTAAAACCGAATGCTTAGACCAAAGTCTCAATACATAAACTTCTTGTAGCATACCTTAAACACAGTGTAACCACAGCTTAAACACATTGTCAACTTTGCACTTTGTTTACAATTCTGTAACACACTTATTGCGAAACACTACACACGTTTTCTTACATTTGACACTTTGTTCAAAAACAAAATCACCTGTTATCATTGGGAAAATACTGTGTTCAAAAAGCAAAACTTATCTGGCAATTGTAGGCACTTAAATACACACCTGAAAACACTTGCACAGAAAACAGAACACTAATTGGTCTGAGCATTAGCACTACAAATAGGCCTCAGGTAAGCCATTTTGAGAACTTTGCAAGAGGCATGCGGAGACATTGAGGTGGGATCCATCCAAGGGTGATATTTTCACAAGGCGATATTTTCCCTGATGCCTAGCCCGCGAGGACATTGCCTGTGATGTTGACGAGAACTTGTGGCCAGACCCAAACAGAAGGCGGGATCCATAAGCCTCCCCATCACCCCATTTTTTTTTTACTTTTGTATTGTTGCTAAATTTACTTTATTTCTGTAAGAATGTTTGTTTATTGTAAAAACTCTTGTTTGATTGCTGCTGAATTTCTACTTTTGAGTTTTACAGAAGACTGAGTTTGGGCAAATGACAATTAAAATAGAAACACAAAGACTGCAGTGTTTTATATAAAGCCCATCAGTGTGTTGCTGGTGATATGAAAGAGTAATTCAAATGGTGCTTGTGTGTATGGTTTTGTTGCAAGAATTTCATTTTTAGAAAGGAGTGTTACGTTTTGATTGCAATGTTTCATTTTGGCATAGATGTGAGTTGGTAATCTCCAAGTGCTATGTCTGATTGGCTTGTGTGTAGAGTTTTGACATAATGAGCCAAATTCTGCAAAAAGTGTGTAAGCAATAGGCAAAAACTGTAAAAATAAGAAAAGAGTTACAAACAGATAAAGTTTTTAGAGCATTTTTGTTTTTAGATAACTGGATCAATGAAATCTATTGCTCAAATTCAACTTCAGAGGACTTATGATGCTGATGACTGTTGAAACGCATCATCACAGTCTTGTGAAAAGAGTCCATTGCCCAGTTTTTAAAACACAAAATATTCTGTTTGCATTTACAGTTAGTCAAGCAAACAGTTAATGTGTACAATTCTTATTTCAATGTGTAGTGATAATAATAATAAAGCAAGCTACATTTACAAATTAATCATTTTATCAGATTGCATGTTTTTCCTTTTAATCAACCCCAGAGTCACATACACTGGATTGTAAGTAATATTGGCGGCCTAGGACACATCTATGCTGCTTTCAAAAATCGACCAGATGATGTTGTCTCCGTAGAAAAGATTTTATGCCAACTTTTGATTCGGGCTTGCCTTGATGAGACAGCATTTTTACATTTCAGACTATCTCATAGTCCCTCCATATATAGTCTTATATTAAAACAATATCAAAGGATATAAGTCACATGGAATGGCAGTGAACAGGAGGCAGCCAGTGTGAGAAAGTCCCAGAGTGCACTCATAGTTCTTCTGGTTGTCAGCAAGTATACTCTACAGTCTTTAAATGTGTGTGTGTGTGTGTGTGTGTGTGTGTGTGTGTGTGTGTGTGTGTGTGTGTGTGTGTGTGTGTCAATGTCCAATGTTCAGCATGAATCTTAAATTATTCATCATGTCAGACTCTCCTCTCCCAGGCATCACTATGGAAACTGCTGAGCAAGAGCTTTCACCTGTCCCCATAGATACTCTCTCTCTCTTCCTCTGATGAGTCAACATGTCTGCCTTATGCTCCTTATGACACACTAAACTTATACATATCAACATAAACCATCACTGAAAAAAAAATAAAAATACTCAACCCTCACTTTGTGTTCTGGTCATTTTGACCCAGAGATGTTATTGCATTGGACAAAAACATTTTCTCACACTGGTTATAACAACAAAAATGTTGATATTTAAAAAAATATATTTTTTTCCCACCTTGTTACATGCATAGTGTTCCTGCATGGTCAAAAATAACCAGCATACAAAGCAACTGTTTATAAATGTATTTATTTAAACAGTTTTTTAAAAACAACTGTTTATAAATTTATTGTTAAGCTATATTCTTGGGTTCAATCTTTGGGTTCTAGCAAACTTGCTCGCTTTCAATTAGCACAGGTTCTAAATTTCTTTTTGGAATTGATGGATCGTAGGCCTTATCAATCTGAGCTTATGCGTTTCAGTCTTATGCATCTCAGTTTTTTAGTAGACGCTGCCAAAATTATTTACAAATAATGCTCTTTTTTACTCAAAATCTAAGGTGTATAAGTTCAGATCAGTAAGGCTTATGAAAAATCAGTTCCTAAATGAAATACCCATTGACAAAAGATTGAATCCCAGATTTGGTGAAAATACAGAATAATGAGAGATTTACTAGCAATTGTTAAATGGGTCAATGATTTCTACCAGGAACAACAAATTTGATAGCACAGTACAAGGCATACAAGGTTTGTTGGTCTTAAACTGGTATTCCAGCCTGGTCAAGTTTAGCTGGTTTAGCTAGACAGCCACCTAGTTTTCTAGTCTGAGCAGGTGAAAAGTGCACAAATCCCCTCTAAAACCAACCAAGAGGACAGATAAAAGAGAATAGATAAAACGAGCAAACCAGATAAAACTTCTTAGCATTATTTATCATCTATATACCCATTTCAAATATGCTTCAATGAGAGTTTGAAGTTTCAAACTAAACTCAAAAGGAACTTTCTGGGACAGAACTTGTTTAACTTAATAATAGAAAGTAAATGATTCTGTCAACCATGATTCTTTATATAAAATTCATATAATTTTTTTTCTACCGTTTCTATAGTTAAGGTCAAAAGCTTACGTACACCTTACAGAATCTGCAAAATGAAAAAATAATTTTACCAAAATAAGAGGGATCATACAAAATGCATGTTATTTTTTTATTTATTTAGTACTGACCTGAATAAGATATTTCACATAAAAGACGTTTACATATAGTCCACAAGAAAAAATAATAGTTGAATTTAGAAAAATTACCATGTTTAAAAGATTCATAATACTGTGTTATTGAATGATCTACAGCTGTTTTTTGTTTGTTTGTTTAGTGATAGTTTTTCATGAGTCCTGTGTTAGTCCTGAACAGTTAAACTGTCCACTGTTCTTCAGAAAAATCCTTCAGGTCCCACAAATTCTTTCAGTATTTGTGTGTGTGTGTGTGTGTGTGTGTGTGTGTGTGTGTGTGTGTGTGTGTGTGTATTTGAACCCTTTCCAACAATGAGTGTATGATTTTGAGATCCATCTTTTCACACTGAGGACAACTGAGTGACTCATATGCAACTATTAAGGTTCAAACACTCACTGTTGCTTCAGAAGGAAAAATGATGAATTAAGAGCCAGGGGTGTAAACTTTTGAATAGAATAAAGATGTGTAAATTTTTCTTATTTTGACTAAATATCTTTTTTCTTTTAAATTTAGTATTGCATTTCAGAAGCTACAGAAGATATTTACATGTGTCCCAGAAGACAAAATAAGTTAAATGTACCTTGAACTTCAAATTTTAAACATTTCCCCGGATCTTAATGCATTGTTTTTTCCTTCTGAATCAGTGAGGGTTTGAACCTTCTGTAATAGTTGCATATGAGTCCCTCAGTTGGCTGCATTGTGAAAAAATGAATCTCAAAATCATGCAGTCATTGCTGGAAAGGGTTCAAATCCAACAAAAATGATGAAAAACCAAACAGTTTGTGTGACCTGAAGGATTTTTCTGAAGAACTGCGGGCAGTTCAGCTGCTCAGGACAAACACAGGACTCATAAACAACTATCACTAAACAAAAAACAAACAAACAAACAACAACAACAACAAAAAATGCTGTGGATAATTCAGGTAACAACACAGTATTAAGAATCAAGCTTATGTAAACTATTGAACGAGGTCATTTTTATAAATTCAACTTTTTTTTTTTTTTTGTGGACTATATGTAAACATCTTTTATGTGAAATATCTTATTCAGGTCAGTACTAAATAAAAAATAACATGCATTCTGTATTATCGCTTATGTTTTTGGTAAAATAATGAACATTTTGCAGATTCTGCAAGGTGTATGTAAACTTTTGACCTCAACTGTACATCTGCTCTGAATATAATAAAGACAGTGGTTGTGGTGCTTTTGTGTTTGTTTGAGAGAGAAAAGTTATGGACGAGAGAAAAAATGAGAGACACAGACAGTAAAATTGCACAGATGAGAGAGAGAGACAGGATGAGCATAAAGCCTATGGAGACCCAAACACCACTGCGAATTCTCACTTACGTCTTCCCTGTTCTTACACCATGTGTGTGTGTGTGTGTGTGTGTGTGTGTGTGTGTGTGTGTGTTCCTTTGTGAAGTGTGTGTGTCATGGGGCCTCTGATTCTGACATGGCTCATACATCACAACTCTGAGTGTGTGTGATTACAGAGGGAGGTTCTGAATGATTTATCGCTGGGCTTTGAATTCGACACTCCAGACACACACACACGCACATGGACCAGAACTCCAAACTCTAACTCAGCCAACCTCCCACATACAGAACACACCTGTCCAGCTTCTCTGTGGACCATCTTTCATATAAAGGCGGCCCAGAGGAGCACATTCACTCATTCACAGCTGTGAATAATACAACCAGGAAAGAAGGATTAAACCTAGGGAGAACTATATTTCTATATTTTATGTACTCATAAAATAATTGCTATTTTGCAATTCTTTGTATATTATTTAAGATCTATTCTGTTTTTGAGCTTGTGTCCAGGTTTGATTTCAATTTACAGCATTAACAGGTCAAACTGTATAAAGCATTACACTAACAATGCTGAAGTCATGGGTTTGATTCTTAGGGAATTAAAATACATGATATAATGATAAAATATACACTTCTAATTCAATATAAGGATGGATATTATATATAACTAACAGTAAATCTGAAACTAAAAAAAACATTTCTTACTTGAAATGAAATAAAATGTAAACAACTTTCTTATTTGAATGTAGTTTAATTTGATATACTAAGATAACTAAAACTAAAATAAAAACAATAAATACTAAAGCTCCTAAAACTTTGAAAAAATCGGAAAAGTTACAACTAAAAACTGACATTCAAAATATTAATTAAATATAATAGCATTTTAATGACATTAAAATAACACTACAGTAACTTGGTTTGGGGAAAACCTGCCAAATGAATAAATGTAAATTTACACTGAAGCGGAACAATTATTTAAAATAATATTTGTGACCCTAGACCACAAAATCAGTCTTAAGTAGCACTGGTATATTTGTAGCAATAGCCAAAAATACAGTGTATGAGTCAAAATTGTGGATTTTTCATTTTATGCCAAAAATCATTAGGATATTAAGTAAAGATCATGTTCCATGAAGATATTGTACATTTTCTACAGTAAATATATCAAAACTTAATTTCTGATTAGTAATATGCATTGCTAAGAACTTCTTTTGGACAACTTTTTCTTTTGCCTTTCATATATTATTTAACATGTATTTAATTACTTTTTTATATAAAAATAAACAAAATTATACCTTTTACCCCTAAAGACTAGTATGCCTGGAAATGCATTTCTATTCAAGGACAACTGTCTTAAGCAAATCAATGGATCAATTGGTCCTCTGGTCAGCCATTCACCTGATCTGTTTGTCAATACACTCAAGAAGGTGTGAGGAGCCAACGCACAGAAGAAATTCAACCAGCAGGACGGAGGAAGTTTACGCGCTGATTCCCCACTGTTTACACACATAAGGCATGAATAGAGGGAGTGAAAGCGTGTGCGTGAATGTGTGTAATCAAGACCATACTTCTTGTTTATGCCTCTTGTATCCAGTTCTCTAATTAAGGCCTGGGGCTCTGTCACTAATGAACATTGAAGTAATTAACAAGCGCTCTGACAGAGCGGCGAGATGTAGATGGTCTAAATGTGTGCGTGTGAGTGTATATGTGTTCTATTGCCCTAATTAAACCCAGGGGTTCTAATTAGCTGATTAGCTAATAACCATCTTGTTCAACAGGAAATATTACGCCGAGAAAACACACATGAAATGTCTTTCGGTTGTCGTGACTAAACATTTCAAAGGCTGGAGCCCTTGAACCCTGAAACCTCAGCATGACTCAAGACACAAGTATGTCTTGATGTAAAACAAATAAAACATCTAACAATAATGAGGTAGTTTGTGATTGTTTGTAGCCAGTTTTATAAGAATAAGATAGATTCAGTTTTATATCCGCTGCTTATTTATCAGTCACTTTTCTTGGTACTTGGTATCTTTTTTGTCTCTCCTCCTCTATCTCTTCTTCCAATGTGTGTTTAACTAGTGAGCATGGACAGATGTGTTCAGGGATGCAGAAAAACATTAGCACAGTTATCAAGAGATTAAAATCCCATCTCTGGCAGACTCGTCAGCAGCAGAGATGAAATCACACACTAAGGTAATTTGACAGTTGCACAGCTTGACACTCAAAACAGAATGTTGATAATGTAGACGAGTTCCTGCGTGGCTGCTATGATTCTTTTCCTTATCTCTTTTGTCTAAAATGCTGAAATGCTGTCGATTAAAATAGTGTGACTGGTGATCAATGCTCTTTTGCCACCTTCACTGGACTATTGAGTTGAGCACTTTAGGTCTGCCACTGTCTTTCTCTCCCTTCCAATTTGGTCTCTTATATTTCATACAATGTGTGTTCAATAAGCTCATTAATCTCAGGAAAAGGACAGTCCAACTACTTAACCAGGGATTTATTTGACATTAGATGGTACCAAGGCCAAAAGGGCATCTCAAATTACAATCATCATATTGCACATGTCAAAACAGTCATATTAGGCGTACAGTGATTGAAAGATTTCATTAATCCATCAGTATGTGAATGTTCTTTAGAGTTCTTTAACATAATATGATGTAATTACATCATACCACGCTTCAGACATTTTGAAATTACTTTACTAATGTAACATTACACTAGAGTGGAAGGACATATAGTATAACATATGAGTCTAGCTGCAAATAAATGCAACCAACTATATTGTAAGTTACTAGCCCGGTACTTTAGCAGACTTTAGAGACTTGCTCTCATGCTGAATCATTATAAACTGAAAAAATAATTCCCTTAAAACATTCTTTTGACACATTTGACAATTTTATCACTGTATAATAAATCAAATATATTCAGCATGGCAAGGCCAGATGTGTGACGAGACATTTTTGAAAGGAAAAAGAGAGATTTTTTTTTTTTTGCTCTCTGTCTCCTCAACTTTCTCCTTTTGTCCCTGTAGAGACATCAAAAAACATGACCCAATATCTCAGTGGCGTTATTGGCCTGTTTTTTTTTTTTTTTTTCCTAAGCATGGCTTAAAAAAAGTCATTATGAGGCAAGTAGACAAACCAGGTCACAGCCACACCCATTTATCACCAGCAGGAGCAGGTGATCAGGGTTCACACAGGACGATGAGGCTTTCTTTAAGATGACAACCAGCACTTGAAATGTCCTATTTCATGGTTTTCCAAATGTTAAAATTATAATAAAAATATATTAATGAAAAAGTCAAACCTAGTAATTTCCACAGACACAAATACCTATACTGTTCAAAAGTTTTGTGTTGTTGAGTTTTTGTGTGTGTGTGTGTGTGTGTATTAATGTCTTATGCTAACAAGGCTGCATCTATTTAATTTATTAATCTATTAATCTATTTAAAAATACTGTAAAAAAGTAATATTGTGAATATTAAAATGAATACACAATTGTTTTCTATTTAAATTCATTTTAAAATGTAATTCATTCTTGCGATGGCAAAACAAAATGCCCCCTGGAATTGATTATAAAAAACATATTTTGTCTTTATGTCAAATACTTTAATTTACCTAATTACTTTAAACAATTTTTGAAAATGTTGTCATTAACAATAGACTGTTTAAAATTGTATTTAAATTGTGAACCTGGACCACAAAACCAGTCTTAAGTAACACGGGTATATTTGTAGCAATAGCCAACAATACAATGTATGGGTCAAAATGATAGATTTTTCTTTTATGCCAAAACTCATCTAGATTAGTAACTTTAAATTGGTAACTTTAACTTTTTTTTTTTTTTGCACCCTCCGATTGCAGATTTTCAAATAGTTGTATCTCTGCCGAATATTGTCCTATCCTAACAAACCATACACTAATGGAAATTTGCTTAAATTTGCTTATTTTTTCAGCTTTCAAATGATCTATAATCTCCATTTAAAAAAATTGACCCTTATGTTCTGTGGTCCAGGGTCACAATTATACTTGTAAAAAACAAAACAAAACAAAACAAAACTATTATAACTATTATTAATATCAACATCAACAAAACAATATGTGACCCCGGACCACAAAACCAGTCATAAGTCGCTGGGTTAGCCAAAAATACATTATATGGGTCAAAATTATTGATTTTTCTTTTATGCCAAAAATCAAGATCATGTTCCATGGAGATATTTTGTAAATTTCCTGATGTAAATATATCAAAAACTAATTTTTGCTAAGCAATATGCATTGCTTAGAAATTAATTTGGACAACTTTAAAGGCGATTTTCTCAGATTGCAGATTTTCGACCAAATATTATCATATCATAACAAACCATAAATCAATGGAAAGCTTATTTATTCAGCTTACAGATGATGTATAAATCTCAGTTTCAAGAAATTGACCCTTATGACTGGTTTTGTGGTCCAGGGTCACATATAAAACATTTTTGTTTCATTTCGGACACATCACATTGTGGCTTAACAGACAAATATTTTGATCCATGGCATTAGTCTAGTCTAGTGCGAGTTATGGAGAAACTCCCTTTATAATCACTGAAGCTACAAAATAAACTTTATTTACATCATATCTGCACTGTGTGTTGTTTATGATGAGGGGATTCATGAGTGTACGCATATCAACACACTCCGGCATTATCAGCGCTGACTAATCTAAGCGCCTCTGATTGGCTAATGCATTCCTAAGTTCATCAGAAACATGTTTAATTGGTTCTAAGGCTCAAAAAAGCAATCTGCTTCAGTGTGAGTGAATCTAAATGTAATTTCACGAACTGACACTTTTTTTTTTATTATTTTAATTGTTACGTTGTTTAATTGTGCAGGTGCCCCTTTGTCTTGAATTTCTGTGGCATTTTTGCCACAAGCCCTTTCTAATATCACATGATATTTCAGAAATCATTCTGCTCCACAGAAAACGTGTTTTACTTTTTTTTTTCAACATTCTTTGGTGAAAAGAATATATATATATATATATATATATATATATATATATATATATATATATATATATTTAATCTTTTGTAACATTATAAATCTGTTTAATGTCTCTTTTGTTCAGTTTAATTGGTCCTATTCTTATTATTAATCATTTTGGAATCATATGTCTGTATGTTTCGTGATAATGTATATAATTCAGCGCTGGAACATTTTTTTTTTTCATTGTAAGTTGAGAATACTAGTTATATATACAGCTAAATATAATTTCTTGATATATGTGACCCTGGATCACAAAACCAGTCATAAGGGTCCATTTTTTGAAATTGTCATTTAGACATCACAAGAATAAATAAGCTTTCCATTGATGTATGGTTTGTTATGATAGGACACTATTTGGCTGGGATACAACTATTTGAAAATCTGGAATCTGAGGGTGCAAAAAAAAAAGAAAAAAAAAAATATATATATATATATATAAAATCACCTTTAAAGTTGTCCAAATGAAGTTCTCACCAATTCATATTACTAATAAAAAAAATTAGTAGGAAATTGACTAAATATCTTCATGGAATATGATCTTTACTTAATATCCTAATGATTTTTGGAATAAAAGAAAAATCTATAATTTTGATCTGTTCAATGTATTTTTGGCTATGGATACAAATATACCTGTGCTACTTAAGACTGGTTTTATGGTCCAGGGCCATATATTACTAAAGCAAACAAACCATGAAATTCAAGTACATTGTATACTGAAAAATTTAAAATATGCCCCAATAAGTTGTATTAAAATCCAAAGCTAAGAATTTTTCGTAGTGTTTTTTAGGGGCACCAATATTTTATACAAACTACATTCAAATATGCATTATATTTGTATATATGCTATATTATATACAATATTTGGACACTGAAAGCCAGAAACAATTGTCTTTTGAGACTTGTAAAGTCCAATCACTGGTTAATAGCAAATGAAAGTGTTTTAGTGTAGGGGGCTTTTGGTACTTATTGCAGCAGTAGGGTCAGGGTGGGTGTCAGATGTTAGCCTCACATTTACTCCACTAAAACCACAAAAGAAAGACAAATTACTGTGTTTACTCCCATAAGAAACCACGGAGGAAGAGAAATGGACAGTTTTATTTCAGCCAGACTAACGGAGGAGGAAAGATCATTACATTCAATTCCACCAGAAACCACAACCGTCTGAAAAATGCAGTTAGAGTTGTTTATTGCTACAACTCTATCTACACACTCACACACATCGAATTTGAGGTGCTCAACAGTTGTCATAGTGATGGCTTTGGATCCATTAGCTATGCAGGAAACATCTTAATTAATCTTGATGATGACAGTGTGACTGTCCTTCCGGAAAAGTCCACATCGATTCATAAACAAGCCACTGAGATTCATAATGAATGATGCAGTGCTGCAGACATTAGCCTGTGAATAATTAAATAATTATTATCTGAGACTGCAAAATAAGAAGATAAGGTTCTTAATACTAAAAGCGTGAAGTGGTCTGATAAAAGTTAATTTTCTTAGATATCACTTTAGATGGAGTTTCCTTTTAGTTTTTTTTTTATCATTGTTGCATTTTCTGTATGAGAGGCATACTGATTTATCAGAATGATAAGCCATCAGTTCTGTTCCGTATGGATAGGAAAAGCCTCCAGCAGTATGACTAAAATGAAGTAAAATGAGCATCTAACAGCATAATTGCAACTAACACAATAATTCAATCAGATATAATGTAGTAAAGAAAATGAAAAGGTCTTTTACTCTTTAAAACTTATAGGCACTCTGAAAAACATTTATGAGTTCCTGATGAGTTCCAATCATGATATACAGTAAGAAAATTAAATTAATAACATTAAAACAAAATGGAAAAACATTGTATACCAGTGAGTCTAAAAACCTTTAGTTTAGGTACAAAGAGAGAGAGACAAGATAAAGAGATTATTGGGACATGGCTTAACAAAGTAAGCCAATTTACACAAGCAATCCTGCCTTGAATTAGCAGGTAATGACTCAATTAGCTTTCATTTTTGCACAGAGGAGATTTGGCTGCATAAATTAGCCTGCATTCATTGGCAAAGTGTCAGTAGCAAAGGACAGCTCACAAATACTGCAGCCAATCTCTGTCACTGCTGCGACAGCGCAATATAGACGTCCGGCCGGACTTTGTGTTTCAGCCGAACGGACCGGTGTCACTCAGAGAGTGACACAGGAACGGTAGGGGTGCCCAGGGGACGGCCGGTCGCCGATGCCCTGAAAAGGTCAACTTGACACAGGCAGAGTCCCATCGACCTGTCCCTGGTCCGGCCAGTGGAAAATCAGATAAACTTAAGACCACTCATCGATCCTCAGATACACAGCACAAATGTTGGCCCAGCTCAAATATCTTCATGGTGCATATAATTAAGAAGCGCATCAAATTAAGAGTCATGCTATATAATATGAAGTGTACTTTATGGATACGACAAAGAACTGAGGAAAAAAGGAGTGGAGCACAAAGAATTAAAGGAATAGATGACTTAGAAATGAACATTCTCTTACAATTTACTCACCCTCAGGCCGTCCAAGATGCAGATGAGTTTGTTTTTTCATCGGAACAGATTCTGAGAAATTTTGCATTGCATCACTTGCTCAACAATGGATCCAGTGAATGGATGCCGTTAGAATGAGAGTCCAAACAGCTGATAAGTAATCCACAAGAAATGTTTATGATAAACAAATCCACCATTAAGACCTTTTGTTGTTGTTGTTGTTGTTGTTGTTTACTTTTTTTTTTACATTTAAAGGATTAGTTCACTTTCAGAATAAAAATTTCCTGAAAATGTATTTACCCCCATGTCATCCAAGATCCAGGTCTTTCTTTCTTCAGCCGAAAATAACTTTTTGAGGAAAACATTCCAGGATTTTTCTCCATATATAAAAATCCTGGAACGTTTTCCTCAGAAACCTTAATTTCTCTTCGACTGAAGAAAGAAAGACATCTTGGGTGACATGGGGGTGAGTAAATTATCAGGAAATTGTTATTCTGTAAACTATTTCCTTTAAACTGTTCCTAAAATACCAGTATAATGTTACTTTCTCCACTGAAATAGTCGTCTTGTCTGAATCAGGATAGAAATATGCACAGATCAAGCACTGTTTACAAGTGAAAACAGTCCAGAAGAGTTCTAAACAAAAATGGATTTTGATGTGAGAGGATACCAGTGGATGGACTTTCTCACTGGAGGTATTGTCATTATGGATTATGGGCTCATTATTGGCTTGATGGGACAGTTAAAAAGTTATAACTCCTTAATAATGGACTTGTTTCTAACAAATTCAGAGCTTTTCACTTCACAAGACAGTAACTGATGGATTGGAGTCATGTGAATTACAGTGACGTTTTATCAGCTATTCAGACACTCTTTCTGACAGCACCTATTCACTGCAGAGGATCCATTGGTAAGCAAGTGACTTGATGCTTCTCCAAAACTCATCTAAATCTTAGATGGCCTGAGGGTGAGTAAATTTTCAGCATTTTGGTGAACTATTCCTTTAAACATGGAAAAGAAAATGAATCTGATTAATTGATCCATTTCCATGTGTAAACACGAATGACCAGATGGTCAGAAACTAATGGAGACATTCTGATTGGGACAGACTGTATTTCAACCACAAGTTGGCTCAAGCCAACACGGTTTATTCTCCTGATTAGTGCTCTCCATATGTTCATTCAGAATGTGAAAGGCGAGAATTTGTGGAGCTACGACAGGAAGTCTGTGTGTTCAGCGGAAGAAGCTGTCTGCATGCTGACCACTGCATTACTTTTATCAGTCCTCACACCTTTGTCTTTGTCAGTGCACTTGTGTCAGTGTATAATTTTGCAAAAGGTGGCCGATAAACTATTACTCTTTGTGATGCATGCAGAGCAAAGGTGTACGACGCTTCCCGTCAGTCTGACGAAAGTCATGTTTGCCTTATTTTCTGTAAACTTCACGAAAGGAAGAGTCCGTCATGTGTGTTGACGTGCATGTGCCTGTGCGCATCCCAGTTTCTTGTTGGTTTTCTGTATACACATAAATTATGTCTTGGGGAAATGCATGAACTTCATGATAACAGGTCAAGGTTACAGTCATTGCATTGCACACGCACACACACACACACACACACACACACACACATGCCTAGAATGTCTCACGTGACTGCTTCAGAGCAGCTGGTGCTGCAGTAATTTAATCACAGTGTCGTCACTTCATAATTATGGCAATTAACAGGACTTATGAGTACTTGTAGGTCTGTTTTCATATGGTTTGAGTATCAAACAATGTGCAGACTGGCAATTCCAAACACATAAAACACAGATGTGTTTGTTTAATGTTGTGTGCATAGGAAATTGAATTTCTAAAAATTATAAGATAACACCCCTTGCTGTCCCACATGGTTATTTCTGGCTTGAACTTTGACCTTGATTTCTTAAAATGAAAATTTCAGTTCAATATTTTTTGATTTACATCTATTACCATTGACGCATATGCTACTGTATTCTCAAGACTGAAAAAAATAATCCTTACAGTCAAACCAAAATGTATTCAGACACCTTCAACATTTCTCACATCATAACAGTTTATTTGCTATAGTTTAGAACATGGTAAAAAAAATATGACAAGAACAAATTCTTCTTGTTAATGACAGTTAACTTTAATAGAATGTTATGTAATGGATTACAATCAACCAAAAATTCAGACAACTGTTAGGCAATATTTACACAACTATCAATACTTTATCAATACTTTGTTATTTGTAATACTTTGCAATGCTTAATTTTGTTCAGTCTTTGGTTTAAAAAAAGGTCGCATTAGCAATTAAAGAAAAAACATGGTCAGGTCAAAGTGTCTGAATAATTTTTGGTCCCAAATTTTTTATAAATTTTACTGGTAGTCCACTATATGAAGATTTTTTGGGTATAACATGTCACAGTTCACTTTATTTTGCTATCCTCACTTACATAAATGAACTATAGTGTCTTGCAACCAGTAGTAAAAAAATATATAAAACAAATTATATCTGTGGTCTGACTAATTTTTGATTTGACTGTATATGCATTTAAAATGTATATTCTTTCTATTCTGAGAAAACTGGTGGACTACTAAAATGACTACTATAAATTGAGGACTCTATCAGCACTGCACAGATTTTTTTGTCCCTCACCTCACAACTGACCTAAAGTAGCAAATAAAGCTTACTGGCTAATAAAAACTTACAAACTTGATGTACAAATGACCTATTCAATAGCATATACATCAGCCCATTAAAGAAAATATGTTTAATCATTTTCATAGGCATTCTGTTAGCACATTTTGTTTAATTAGCCATAAAAAACTCACAACATATAAACAGTGAGATGCTTTTATTATGGAATATTACAAGTAAATAACTTGTTTAATTTTACCACATATTTTAAAATATAGGCTGTGTATAAAATACATTTTATAGAGCTTTCTTGTGGTAATAAAATATATATGTAGTATTCTCGATCATATCTACCAATTTAAAACATCATGAATAGGTTTTCACACACGGTGTGAGAGTTATTACATTATCCATGGCAGTAGTGTTAGTAGAACATAAACTGTCAGTTTTTTTGTCATAGCATCATCTTAAAATTATAATACTCAATAGATATAAACGGCCCATTCTCGTTAGACATTTCGTGGCTGCAATGTCTTGTCGCGCTGTGAAACGTTGAAATTAATGGCGGCAGACATATTCCGTCCATAAGGTTAAGTGTTTGTAATAGTCCGAAGCATTTGTTTGTTGGCATGCCTCCGTTTAAGGACGTTATATTTAGACGATCGCAATACTACATGTCGGAAGCGATGCATTTACTACCTCGTGGCAAATTGAATTATAGCTTGATGTGAGGTCGCGCATCATCACACTCGGATGCGCGCATTGAACTCTTCACCTGGCAGCGCGCAGCGCGCCCCCAACGTTTCCCTAGTCTGCGTTAAATGTTGTAGTGTGACACCTAGTGGTGAAAAAGAAGAGAACCATTTTGCAGTTGAAGGAATGTTATGCATTTCTTCGCTATTGTTGTCACATTTGCAACAGTAATTCGAGATAAATGGTAAGATAAATCTGTTCATTATAATGATAAATTCGCAGCATTATTTGTTTTGTTTGGAGGTCTGTTTAGGAGTTTGACCGAATATAAATAAGCTAAATACTATGCTCTATATAATTTCCATTACGGTCTTTTTCACGCGTAGCCCACTCTCTATTACATTTCTCAAGTGATTTATAAAGTATGTAATGTAATGTCATCATTTTTCGTTTTCATTTTCCCCTCATTAAGTTTTATTTTGCCAACTTCTTTCTCCACAATATTGGTTTTAAAAAACGATTATTGTGCAGCAGAATTCAACCTATTATTTTTTAAAATGTAAATCTGCTTTGTTACTACTCGGCTACTTCTGTTTTTTGATACTACTGTATCTATGACACTTCAGACATAATAAAAACGGGGCAAGGACAGGGGTATATAGCCTAATAAAAAGGAGCACTCATGATGATTAGATTTTGACGTGCACAGTCCTTTGTCAATTTTCCATTAGGTGGCACTAGAGATCTTATATTAGACTATGAAGATTTGTCAGCATTTAGATGGGGACTACAGGCTACTATCAGGAGCTACTGACTAATTCACTATAAATAGGTTTAACCATGTTTTGATTTTAGGTTGGTAAGATTAACAACAAAACATTAATACTTATTTCATGGCCAAATCAAATTTAAGTTAAAAGTTAATCGATTTATGTCCTAGTTTAGCAACAAATACCATTAACCACGATAGATTGGGTTTGAACCTACATGAATATCAATGGATGGAATAATTCTGTAGCCTAATTCTCATTTGCTACTCAAGCTACACTGCTTGTAAATAAATCTGGGCACCATGGCTATTGCTAAAAATTTAGGGGGCCTGGGACAATATGGATAGGCCTTCTCTCTCCCTTATAGCTGACGGGACCTACGACAGTTAGTGTCTTTATAAATAATTAAATTTAAAGAAAAAATGAATACTGAAAATGATTATGAGAATTGGCTCAGTAGCTAAATACTGAAATGACGCGTGTCCTATGCAAATGAGAGACAGTTCTGTGAGGGTCTCAGTTTGACTGCATGTGTCTCTGAATGACTTGAAAGATGTGAGTCAATGATGCAGGCAGCAGCACTGAACTCATTCGCTGCTCACTTCCTGTCTGACAGACACTCCATCATTCTGACAGCTGTCGCTTTATCGGCTTCCGCTCGGCACACACACACACACACAAACTGCCTGTTGTGGATGAAGGATGTCAATTCTGGAAGTACTGTAGAAATTAAATGGAACTCTGCTCATTTTGACATGCTTTTTGCAACTGTGTATCTGTGTCTAAATGTGCATGTGTGGGTTTACTTGGCTATAATTTGAGGACAAATTTGTTTCCACCAGACAAAATGTTAATTTAGGAACAACATCAATAGCAGATAGTGAGAATATAATAGAGAAGAAATTGTTCAATAAAGTTATTTTTGTTTTCTTTGCACACAAAAAGTATTCTCATAGCTTCATAAAATTACAGTTGAACCACAGATGTCACATGGACTATTTTAACGATGTCCTTACTACCTCTCTGGGCCTTGAAGGCTTTAGTTGCATTGCTGTCTATGCAGGGTCAGAAAGCTCTTGGATTTCATCAAAAATATCTTAATTTGTGTTACTGAGATGAATGAAGATCTTACGGGTTTGTAATTAATGACAGAATTTTAAGCTCTTTACAATGAATCCTTGTTTCTGTTCATCTTTCAGGCTGATCATGTTCTGATCATTCAGTTTTATTCACCAATCACCTAGATTTAATTTTACAATATGAGATGTTAGATTTTAGATCAGTAATTTGGAAGTTTTAAATATTTTATTATTTTTGTTCAAATTTTTCCTAAATTGTTGGTCCATTTAGTACTAATGTTAATATT